>CAWUFW010031385.1:0-15622 GCA_963921515.1 Calotriton arnoldi | reverse complement strand
GGATGGCTGCATGGCACGTGCAGCAGCACTTGGAGTATTGGCTGAATGGGATATACGTGCGGCTGCGCAGAACCTCTTCCATCAGAGTTTCATTGAATATTACGCCAAGTTGTCCGGTTATGCTTTTGGAAGCATCAGATTACAAGGAGCACTTTTGTTCCTAGCCCGGCCTACTTGATTGGATGGCATATCTTTTTGCTACTAGCGATAGAGATGCTCTTTTTGGAGAGGAATTGCATTCTTAAGTTCACTTACGTTGATGGATTTTCCACCTTCTTCATCCTAACATTATTCCCGGAGACGCCACACCTTTCCTTTTCTACAATAAAAGAGAAATATATATATATATATATTTTTTTTAAATTTCCGATTTGGTTTTTTCAGGCATCTTTTTTGAACTCTGCTTGGCTTTTCAACTCTGTTTTGGTCCTTTGTCTGTGATCCTGCTGACCTTACCAGGGGGAGGGTGTTATATGGCCATTAGGGTCATTCTCGACATTGGTAAGTTAGCATGGAGAACTGCCGCCATGATGCTGCTTTTGCGCACGTTGCTACATGACTTTATTTTGCAAGACTCTATTTATGCCTTTCCTACATGAGAACTGTCTGCTTTTCACGTTCTCTGACTGAGATTCCTGGAGTTTAGTCTGAACACAATGTGCAAGGTCGATAAACAATGCCCCTTGTTATTCTGTTCTGGTCAGTCCCTAGCTACCTAGACATAACATGCTAAACACAGCTGCACCGCATGGAGACTCGTGCTTTGATATTACGGGGATGCATGTTGTTTTAACACACACTTGGAGAGATCCCTTTCCATGGAGAAGAGCTATACTGTTCCTATGAAGTAAACCTCACATCCCAGGCTTTAAGGTATGGGGTCTGGGCTGGACAAAGCCCAGAGATCTTCTCTTTTTATAATAAACTTCTTCCAGTCAAGGGGAGGGTGGTTAGTTATAGTCCTTTTCCCACTGTCTGTATATAATGACATCCCCCTTTGTACTCTATGGAATTGTAACGATGATAATTGTTCTGAGTTTATGCATGTTGCCGCGGGTAGTGGCTCGTATACTGTATTATAGAGCACGATAGTTAAAATAAACATTTTGAGACTATTACAGTGACTCTGCCAGATTCTTATCTGTTGGACAAGTACGAGTGAGCGATCAAAAGGGCCATGTCTTGCCACACGCGATTCCAGAGAGAGTCGGGGAGTGTTGTGTTCTGGGTTGTCTAATCATTTGTGGCTTCTCTATTTTGGAGGAGAATGAATGAGATACTATAGCTAGTCGGTTTTGGGATTTTGGGCACTAAGGTGGTAGGTTAAGGCACACTCATACACCGAGGTCCTGTTTTCACTGCGCATAGTTCTGTGTGGAGTTGCAGAATCCCCGCAACAGGAGGCGCCCCTTGCCCACTTTGCTGGGGCTCCCGCTGCACTGGGACGCCCGTCTGGAAGACAGGAGGGGGGCAGAGCTCCCCTTTGGAGAAACCCAGAGCACCCACCTTGAAAGACACAGCTACGGCTATGGGGGGATATGGTGGATCGGGCAGTCAAGAACTGAAACAATAGGTGAGCATATGCTATCATGTCTGAACTCAGGTTTAGGGTGATTGATGCCCGCTTTTGATACGGTGTCTCAGCCACCTGGACCAAATGGGGAGCTCCTTTGACCGAGGCTGAAGGGGGCCGAAGAGTGTATATCCACACTTGAGGATGGGGCCACCAAGACTGAGAAGAGAGGGCGAGAGAAACTAGAATCCAGATTACGCACTCTAGTCATCAAGAATGAAGACCTAGAAGCAGAGGGGACAGCTCAACAACCTTCTCATAATAGAACTTGCGCAATCCACAGACACAGACCGCCTGGATCTCTTAGTGGAAAAGCTGCTCACTGAGCTACTCGGCCGCCAGAACTTCACAGCTACATTTGTAGTTGAGAGTGCCCATAGGGCTTTAGGCCCATGTCCAGTCCCAGGTGCATCGTCCCAACAGATCATCGCCCAGCTACTCAATTTCAAGGCCTGTGACACTGCATTACGACAGGCGGGGGAACTAAGCCCCCTCCACAATCAGGGTATGTCAATCTCATTATTTCCAGACTTCACCTTGGCCATCCAAAAAGCCAGACGTAAATTCGCTGATGCCAAAGTAGCCCTGCGCAAGCTGGGACTGTGATACAGCATGCTCTATCCAGCATGACTCCAGGTTGATTTTCATGGTAAGACACACATCTTTGACAACCCTTCAGCCACCCTGGAGGTTTGTAAAAAACATGCCAGAGATCAAACTCCGTCTGGGCATGGCTCACCCACTCATTACCCCCCAGGTACGCAAGCTGCTGTCAGCATGGATCTGTTTTCCCCCCAACTGACTGCATGCTGCAGGATCTGGCTTCTGACTGCATTCTTTTGATATTCCATGCTTTGGCTTTTCTTTTTACAACAATATTACCTTTGCATTGACTGCCGGGACCATGGTAACCATGTGTCCCCTAAGTTTTGTTGCTCGTCCACATCTCATCCGCTGACTCTTGTATGTTTATGAAGAGCACCCGCCGTGTTGTTGCTTTCCCCAATGGTTGATACCACATATATGTTCTAGGGGTTTTTGTACTTTTATGTTAGACACATGGGGATTCACTACGCATATTCTCAATAGCTGCGGGTGGGGGTTGGTGTTCAATCGCTATTCGTTGTTTCAATTTTACTGTTGATTAGTGCATTGTTGTCATACTCATTTTCCATACATATTGTTCTTCTTACCCGTCCATATTTGCAAAGATGACTAGCACTGGCCATAATGGGAGGTCCGTCCTTGATATCACCTTCATCTCTAGGAACATCAGGGGGCTAAACAACCCTCGTAAAGGCAAGAAAGTGTTTCAGTATTTGAATAGACATGGGGCTCAAATTGCTTTTCTGCAGAAGACCCATCTTCCACCATGACCCACGTATACATTTGCAAATTCATGGGGCCTCCATCGCTATCTCTTAAGCTATAACTCCTACTCTCGTGGGCTCTGCACTCTTATCCTTAATAACCTTCCTTTCCACCCATAATCCACCTCCACTGATGAGCAGGGTACCTACGTGCTGATAGCTGGAACCCTAGCTGGTCAGAAGATCCTCCTGGCCAATATATTTGCACCTAATCCAGGTACTAATGACCCAACTTGATCATATGGACACTGATCATTTTGTCCTTGGTGGCGACTTTAAAATGCTTTTAGATCCATCATTGGACACCACAGCCACGAATCCTGCCAGGAAACCTTGTTCCCTGCGCGTTCTGTGTGATTATATGTGATACTTACACATTACATGATCAATGGCACCTGCGCTCCACACCTACCCCAGCATACACCATCTGCTCAGCTCCTCACAACATTTGGGCACAGATAGATTATTGGTTGGTGTCAGTCACAGTTGGCTCATGGCTAAGCACTATTACACACCTGCTGCGCACCCTCTCAGACCACTCCCCAGTCAAAATGTCCTGCAATATCCTCCACTTGTGTAAGTGTGTGCCCTTGGTGCTTCCCCACGATGGCGCTGCTTAGTACACTTTTTCATGCAGAACTCTTCACCGCAATCACAAAGCACTTTGAACTTAATGAGGGCTCTGTCACATCACAGGCCAACCTGTTGGAAGCCTTCAATGTATATGCTAGAGGCATCTGCATTGCAAAACATGCAGGGGTCTTGATGAATTATGTAACAGTCTTTCCCGAGTGGAAAAGGCCCTGGCAAAGCTAGATCGGGCCGATACCCATCGATGCATGGGCCCGACCTATAAAAAAGAGTCTCCCTGATGGAGGTGTTCCGGGAACTGGCATAACACAAAACACACTACCAAGGGAAATATGCTAAATCCCGCCGTTATGGAGAAGGCTGACTCCATCCAGGCAGATTCACCTCATATATACAGAGCATACATTAGCAGATGCCACACCGTCACAGACACTGAGAGTATTCCAGCTGAATTTCTTTCTTACTACACACAATTGTACACCACCTAACAAGGCAATGATACCTCGACGCTAACACACTATTGGGGTGAAGTCGCCATTGTTTGGCTTACTACTGCTCAACAGCAATTCCTCAGCGAGCCGTTTACTTGTGAGAAGATCGTCCTGGCCATAGATTCTATGGATGGGTCCAATGCCCCCCAACTTTGACGGATTTACCAGATCATTCTACAAAACAGACAAACACATTGTGGCACCGCATCAACTGGTGGTGTAAACACAGAGACCCTTGAGTCTGGCGCCTTGCCGCCTACATTACGTGAGACGGTGATCACATTGCTACCCAAACCTGACAAGGACCATTGATTGTGCAGCTCTTACCGCCCCATGTCACTGTTAAACTTTGACAACAAGATACTGGCTAAGCTGCTGGCCTTGCGCCTCTCCCTATTGATGGACCAGATCATATTGCCAGCTCAATCAGGCTTTGTTCTACATCAATCCATGACCATCAATCTACGCACAGTTTTTGTGGTCCTCAATAGGATTTCCCCCACCACCCCTGCTGCTGTGGCCCTACTCAAAGCCGAAAAAGCATTTGGTTTGCTGGAATGACCTTTCCTTCTGCCTACCCTCCGCAAACTGGGATTGCTCCGGGGCTTCACTTCTCTGATCATGTAACTATACTCACAACCAACTGCTCAGATTTGGCTTAATGGTACTATTTCTCCCCGTCCTTCCCAGTCACTAGAGATATGCGGCAGGTATGCCTCCTCTACCCCCTACTTTTTATCATAGCCATGGACCCACTGGTGCACCACCTATAAGGAAAACACATACATAGGAGATTCCAGGTTGAACCAAGCCCGCTGCTCATGTTACTATATGCAGACAACAGCTTGTTATTTATAGGCCATCCTGTTGACAACCTGGACCCTATCCCATGAGAAATTGTCCGATTTGGAAATTTTTCAGCGCTACATATTAAATGGGCAAAATCCGAACTGTTTCCCCTCTCAGACTCAACGGCCCCATTCCAATCGGAGTTCCCATTAAAATGGTGTACCAACTATCTTAAATATCTAGGTGTGTTCATACACCGGGACAAGGAACAGATTAGATGATTAAATTAGTGCACGCCATCGACAAACTAGCTGCACAAGTCAAACGGTGGATTCCCCTCCCACTGTCAATGGCGGGCCGCATCGCCATTATTAAAATGGTGCTCCTTCCCTGTTTTTTTAAAATGTATTCATTAACATCCCTATCCCGCTCACCAACTCCTTTTTTACATCTCTCAGGAGCCTATTAATACAACTTGTCTGGGTGGATAAAAGACCCCAGATCCGCTGGAACATCCTGATACTCGCTTATGAGAGGGTGGGTTTGGAGTTCCCCATTTTCACTCATATTATTTGACCGCACAGTGCCACATTGCACACCACATGCAGAAGCATGTCTGCTGCACGCTATACCTGAAAAGGACCTTACCCTTCCCACTCCACTACAGGCACTACTCCCCATTGGACACCCATTAGATCCTATTGATATTCAACCACTCTCTACTACCAACTGGGCCTGGTGCAGGCTCATCTGGCTCCTCAATGGGGGCATACTGTACTCTCCTGCATTACCACTGTTAAACAAAGCATGGCTCCCCATTACTAAAGAAAAATTGGTCCAATGCATTCTTCACATGTCCCTGCATACTTCTGGGGACCTGTCCAGATAGTGTGTTAGCGTTGAGGTGACATCTTTTCCCAAATGGAAGATGCCAGACTGGCCACTGCTACAGACATGGACCATTTTGTACTTTGGTGTCTTCAGAACGTCTTACGCACCCTGCTCTCCTCATATCCTGTAGTGCTGGAAGAATTCACTCACATATAATCATTTCAGACACCTGAGGGTGGGAAGTTGATCTCAAAGCTATACTATGTCCTACTTGGATCACCTTTTGCCACCCCACGACACTAAGCTGCGAGCCACGTGGGATGCTGACTTGGGTAACCCTCATCCCTGACAAAATCTGGAATGCCTGCTGCGCGCAAACATGATTGGTCTCCATGAACTATTGTCACAAGCTCATCCACTTCAAATTCGTACACTGATGCATACACTTACCCCCCAAAGCATGCCCTTAATGCCATTCATTGGGGTAGTAGATCTAGCACCCACAGCGGAAGCTTAGCTTCTCAGTCTTATATTTTTGCGACACCACCACTGACTTGGCCATACCACTCTCCAACCAACCTACACATCCGGATCTAAGGTCCATGTGGCAACCCCATAGAACTTACCTGTTGTGCAATCAATAATTCTGCACAGGAATAGTAACTATTGGGAGCGGGGAAAAATGCCAGACCTATGATTATTCTAGTAATCGATAATATGCAATCACTGCTGCCCCTCATATTATTCACGTAGCATGGACACCCATTTGCTCCCTGATCCTTGAGAATGCTGTTTTGTAGGGAGCTGGCTCTGCCTATACTATACCAAAGTAAGGTATGGTGGGCACAGAGTCCAGGGAGTCCTCCAGAGTTACAGCAGAGGCCACCAGTGGGTAAGTCTCTAACAGCTCTCTTTGTGGTAGTGTGGGCAAGCAGTTGGGCTTATCCGAGAGGGTGTGTTAAGGATTTGTTATGTAATTCACTCAATCAAGACTGATGTACATACTCAGAGACTCGAATCCAGACCAATTAGGTAAGTTAAAAAAGACATACGTATGTTTTTATTTGAGAACCAAGCAGCACTTGGCACAGAGTAAGTAAAATAAACTCTCAAATGCAGGACTCACAATGAAATGCAATTGTGTATCCCCAGGCCGCAAGCCTTGGCGCCTGAATGTCCAGAGGTGTCGCTCCCCGCAGGGTCAAGGAACCTACTGCGTTCTCACTTCTCCACCCACCTCGGCGCACCAGCAAGGAGTCCATGGACTCCACATAGGACCCTATGGGAGGCAGCTAAAAGCAACCATCCGTGGACAGCTCATGAGAGATACGGTGGTAGCTAACAAACAGGCTTCCCTCCGTTGCACCATACTGGATTCCCGATTGCCTCTCTCTACTCGTATCTACTCCACCTCAACCCTCGTCGCCTACCCTCCGCCGCCTAGAAATGGCACTAATAGTCCTCAATAACCTCTTCACCTCCAAGGCCAATGAGTACGCTCTCCAACGCCTCAAAGGTAGACAATAGGAACAGGGAAAGCGTGTGATGTTTGTTGGCGGCACAGCTCCCGGCAGCGGGGAGGCCGCAACAGCCATCCCTGCCATACGTTCTGAGATGGGGGAGATTCTTACTAAACCCCAAGATATAGTTAACGAGGTAACGGGCATCCCAATCAAGGACAGCCTCTCCTAAAATATACCTGTATACAGACGTATGTTCTACTCACCCGTAGATATCTACTGGGGGTCCCTATCGGCGCTAATGGGCATCATAGGCGCAATTTGCAGCCCTCCTCGTGCCTACAAGGTTGGCAGGACTTGGCCTTTTTGGTTAAAGTTCCCTAAACCTTTGCTTTCCCCCTAGACCGTTTTCCTTGGACCTAGAGATGCCAATTTAAGATGCTTTGGGTACTTTGCCACTGCTGATCAGTGTCAAAATACAGGAGTTCCCTGTGTAAGATGTATGGTGATTGGTTGGCCATGATTGGTATGTTTGCCTTACTAGTAAAAGTCCCTAGTGATGTGCACTGTGTGTACAAGGGCTAGTAATGCAAGGGCGCGCAGAGAAGGGAACTCAGGCCTTCTGTGTAGGGCCTGCGCACAGAATGCTAAGTTAGCATGTTGTCCTGACAAGTGCAACCACTTGTCAGGCCTGACTTCCCTTTTACATACACATGGGGCACCCCTATGGTAGGTCTCAGAGTAACCCCTGGGCAGGGTGCAGTGTAGGTAAGGCAGAACATAAACTGAGGTGAGTGTTATGTTCTGGCAGTGAAAAACTCTCCATTTCGTTTTCACTGCTGAAAGGCCATTCTGCCCATAGGACAGAATGGGGAGGCTAGGTGGTGTATTTGTTAGCCTAGTTTCCTGTCAGTTTATAATGGAGAGGTAAAGTTTGGTATGTGTGAACTCACAGTGTCATAATGCATCTTTTCTGTAAAGGTGGTTTGTCACTGTGTGTTTATAAACCACTCTTTTAGAAGTGGCTGAGTTTTGTGCTCTGAGCATTTCTGTGTGTCTCTGAAATGTGTATTGTCTGTCTGGAATTGAAAGGTGAGAGGAGCTGGGAGAGTTCTTGACCCAGGGAGGGGTTGAGATGGCACCAGGCTGCCCTGCATCTGGAGAGTAGGGGGAGGAGAAGCCCGGGAGGTGAAAAGCCTGGGCTGGTGCTATAAACCAATTGACCCATCTCCTGCTGAGTGATTAAGGATCCAGACCCCAATATCAAAGGGAGAGAGGTGACACTGGGAGGAGACACCCAGAACTGATTTAGGGAGGGTCAGGAACCCCTGAGCACATACAAACTTCAAAGACAGTAAAGGGTATAACTATGAGAGCTGAAACCCCTGAGCGTTGGAATGAACAGATATGGATTGAGACTGAAAAGGTTTGGACCCATTCTGTGGTCAAGAGGAACCTCTACTAAAGAAGGAACAACTGAAGAGACTGCTCGATGGATAGACCAATCCTTGCTTCGTGATCTGGGGCTGGTCTGCAGTTTGCTGTTCTAACTAAGGAAGAGGCTGTTGGGACTGTGCTTGGAGCGCTTGGGTCCCCCTGCTTGAAGAAGACTGTGCTTTGTGCTGTGTCTTGTAACTCCAAGGGCCCGATGGTGAGCTGGCTCCCTGTTTGGAAATACAGGATCATAAAAGTTTCCGGATAAGTCCCAAACAGCGCGGTGTCGCGCGTGCTTTGTGCCGCTTGAGACCCTCAGAAGTTGTGCCGTGTGATCATGGGCGCGCAGGAGTAAGCTGGAGTCTGAGACGCGCAGAGTGCATGCTCGTGGTGCAGTCAGGGCATTGGTGAGGAGCGCCTGGACATCGTGTGCACCAGCGGAAGAAGTGAGTCTCGGACGCGCTGGGTGCGTGACGTGGTGCAGCCCGGGTGTTGGTGAGGAGCGCCTGGGCCTCGTAGGCACCAAAAGAAGAAGTGAGTCTCCGACGTGCAAGGGTGTGTGTCGTGGTGCAGCCAGGGTGTGAGGAAGAGCGCCTGGACATCGTGTGCACCGGGAGAAGAGGTGAGACTCGAACGCGCAGGAGTACGTGTCGTGGTGCAGTCAGGGCGTGAGGAAGAGCGCCTGGACATCGTGTGCACCGGGAGAAGAGGCGAGGCTCGAATGCGCAGGGTGTGTGTTGAGGTGCAAGCGGAGCGTTGGTGAAGAGCGCCGGATCATCGTGAGAACCAGAGAAGAGGCAAGTCTCGGACGCGCGGTGTGCGTGTCGAGGTACAACCTGAGGTGCTGGTGAGGAGTGCCGGGTTAGGTTGTGCACCAAACTGAAGTAAAGTCTCCACAGTGCTCAGGGCGGGTCTCGGTGTGTACCGAGTCCGCCGGAGTGAGGACCCAGTCATCGGGGCCCTCGGAGTCCATCAGTAGCGGCCCGGACCGGCAGCCACAGAAGAGCTGAGCCGCCGGCCCGAGTCCGCCAAAACCCGTGATGGAGTTCTGGATCAAGGCCCAAGTCACTGACGTCGGGGAGGAGAGTGGGATCGCGCCCCCCCAGGTAACGTGGATCAACACGTGGGGTGCGGGCCCGGAGGGACACTCTCTTGGTCTCCCGCTCAGTCAGCTGCGCGAGCCGTTGCTTCGGCTCGGATCCCAGCCCGTGCTGACCCAGGACGGGGCAGTACTGGGGCCGGAGTGGGAAGCAGTACTTTGTGTGTCATCATTTGATCCATAACGGGGGCACTGTTACTGGAGCACGTAAAACTGTCGTATTACACAATTGCATTATTGCTGCTAACGAACTATCGAACTGTCGTATGACGCCTGACCTCATTTGTGCCTAACGAACTTTATGCTTGGTGCGCTACGCACTGCGTTATTTCTCCCATGCATATTATTTGATTGTAACGTAGCGCATTGTATGATTTCGTCAGTGCACAGTATCTGAGTATAACGTGGCGCAGTGTATTATTTCTTTATTGCACCGCACAGGATTGTAGCGTGACGCATTGCTTTGTTTATTCCTGGTACAGGGCATGCTGGTGGTGATACGCATTGCATTATTCCTTCAATTGCAAAGTACATGACTGTGGCGCTACGTATGGCATTATTTCTCTGTTGCACAGTATAAGAGAATATCGTTACGCATTGCAGTATTGTTTCCTTATGCAACGTGTGTGTTTCTAGCAATACGACTGGTCTAACCTATTGGGAAACGGTTAGAGAAGAGCTTAACTGTTGGTTAGACGCGGTGGTTGGGATTAGAACCTACCAACCCACCGGAAAGAATACTACCCATTCTTATATGTTGATTGTGTATCGTGTGGTCATATCGTATAATTTCTTATATAAAGATTATACTCTTTTTATCAATACTCGTGTGGAGTCTATTTGTGACGACATCATGGGGTTATTGTGAGCGTGGTTGCACATACTGAACACTCGTGCCTTGGAGATAAGCCTGGCTGCTCGTGCCAAGCTACTAAGGGGTGAGCAGGGCTATCTCAGACGGTGTCCTTACTTAGCCTAACGTTGAAGCGAGGGGTTGAGGGCGCACGCCTACAGCATTTGGTGGCGGCGGTAGCGACCGGGACCTCCACTTCCAACATTTGGCAGCAGATCGGTGGGATTCGATTCCAATAGAAAGTAAACGCGTATGTGCAAAACCACACACAGTAATTGGTGTTCATCATAAATTGATTGTAGACCGCGATACAACAACATATTGTTTTTTGATTTGGTGGTTCTAAGTTTAATCCACACATCATGTCTCAGGGGGAGAGCCAGATAGCCGGTGAGGCTGAGATTGTAGAATTGGAATTTGACATTGAGGCACTGTTTACCTACAAAGTTGATCAGTTGAGGAAATTCTGCAGGGCTTTGGGATGTCCCATGAAGGGTAGCGCCAAGAAGGAGGAGCTGCAGGTGGCCTTGAGGGCCTGGTGGGAAGCCAAAGAGGCTCAGGAGACAGGTGATGGTGAGGTGGATGAGGATGACCCAGGGAATGGATTTCGTCCACAGGATTTGCCAGTGGAGGGACCAGCCGGAGGGGCTGGTAGTAGCCATTCAGGGAGAAGTTTTTCGCCAGAGGAGTTGGAGGAAAACCAAAGGGTCAGGCTGCATGAGTTGGAGGTGTTAAAGCTTAAAACTTAAGCAGAGGAGAGCAGGAACGCTCTTGCATTGGAAGAGAAACGGCTTCTCTTTGCTCATGAGTTAAGCATGAGGGAACTGGACATTAAGGGTAGACAAGCAGAGTCCAGTTTGATTGGTGGCAGCGCACAGCCAGTGCCAAGTGTGGATGAGTACAAGAGTGCACTGGAGTATTGGGTAGTGGTCAGCATGGTAAATGATTTGGAGGGGTTATCAGATTTGGCTCCCAGGGGAGCCTAGGCTCAGAAATTATTTTCAAGGATTGCGCCACCCCGGGTTAGGGTGTGGGTTCCTTGATTCCCGGGAGCCTGCACGAGAACCGGACCCCTGGTCATGGGTCCAGGGGCCTGAAGGGGCCCCAGAGAGGGAAGGAGGGCCAGGTGGCGTGAGGAGATCCCAGAGTAGGGAGGAGGGGTTGCTGGCTAGCCCCTTGTCTCCAAAGGGGGGAAGGCAGAGTGAGCAGCACCCCCAGGGATCAGAAGCACCACCCAGGAAACTGGGGGGCCGTAGGAGAGCCCCCGGGTGGAGGCCTCATGCCTGGGTGCCAGCAGTGTGGGGAAGAACACCTAACGTCAGGAGGGCGTGGGGAGTCTGTAGCCAGAGCTCCTGCCGTTCTGAAGTTTGTGGGTGCCATTCCCAAATTGGCAGGCCCAGAAAACTAAATGGAAGATTAAGAAAGGGTTGTGTTCCCCGGTGGGGACACTGAGGGGACATGGTCCAGCCAGTAGGGCTGGGTCCCCTAGGAGCGACCAAGGTAGACCCACTCTTAATCTAGAGGGCAGGATAATTGGAGGTAGTATCCTGCCTGATGGGTCTCCCCAGGGTACCACTCCAGGGAGGGGTTGGCATGGGTCCAGTACCCCTGGAGGGTTCCCCCTGGTGGGGGGGGATCCATGGAACAGCATTGTTGGCCCAGGGGGTGGTGATCAAGAAGTCCCCCTGGGGGTCGGAAGGCGAGGAACAGGAGGGTGTCCCTGTTGTAGAGGGCCTGCATGCTGGTTCTATCGCCCGAAGCCAGGAAGTCCATCAAAGTAATGATTGGTCTCCCCTGGCTTTTGGCTGGGAGGGGGTTGTGTAGGACTTGGCCTTTTTGATTAAAGTTCCCTAAACTTTTTTCTTTCCCCCTAGACCGTTTTCCTGACCTAGAGATGCCAATTTAGATGCTTTGGGTACTTTGCCACTGCTGATCAGTGTCAAAGTACAGGAGTTCACTGTGTAAAATGTATGGTGATTGGTTGGCCATGATTGGTATGTTTGCCTTACTAGTAAAAGTCCCTAATGATGTGCACTGTATGTGCAAGGGCTAGTAATGCAAGGGCGCGCAGAGAAGGGAACTCAGGCCTTCAGTGTAGGGCCTGCACGCAGAATGCTAAGTTAGCATGTTGTCCTGACAAGTGCAACCACTTGTCAGGCCTGACTTTCCCTTTTACATACACATGGGGCACCCCTGTGGTAGGTCTCAGGTAACCCCTGGGCAGGGTGTAGTGTAGGTAAAAGGCAGAACATAAACTGAGGTGTGTGTTGTGTTCTGGCAGTGAAATACTCTCCATTTCGTTTTTCACTGCTGAAAGGCCATTCTGCCCAAAGGACAGAATGGGGGAGGCTAGGTGTTGTATTTGTTAGCCTAGTTTCCTGTCAGTTTATAATGAAGAGGTGAAGTTTGGTATGTGTGAACTCACAGTGTCATAATGCATCTTTCTGTAAAGGTGGTTTTGTCACTGTGTGTTTATAAGCCACTCTTTTAGAAGTGGCTGAGTTTTGTGCTCTGAGCATTTCTGTGTGTCTCTGAAATGTGGATTGTCTGTCTGGAATTGAAAGGTGAGAGGAGCTGGGAGAGGTCTTGACCCATGGAGGGGTTGAGATGGCACCACGCTGCCCTGCAACTGGAGAGTAGGGGGAGGAGAAGCCCGGGAGGTAAAAAGGCCTGGTCTGGTGCTATAAACCAATTGACCCATCTCCTGCTGAGTGATTAAGGATCCAGACCCCCAGTATCAAAGGGAGAGAGGTGACACTGGGAGGGAGACACCCAGAACTGATTTAGGGAGGGGTCAGGGACCCCTGAGCACATACAAACTTCAAAGACAGTAAAGGGGATAACTATGAGAGCTGAAACCCCTGAACGTTGGAATGAAACAGATATGGATTGAGACTGAAAAGGCTCGGACCCATTCTGTGGTCAAGAGGAACCTCTGCTAAAGAAGGAACAACTGAAGAGACTGTGGTGGATAGACCAATCCTTGCTTCGTGATCTGGGGCTGGTCTGCAGTTTGCTGTTCTAACTAAGGAAGAGGCTATTGGGACAGTGCTTGGAGGCACTGGGTCCCCCTGCTTGAAGAAGACTGTGCTTTGTGCTGTGTCTTGTAACCCCAAGGGCCCGAGGTGAGCTAGCTCCCTGTTTGGAAATACATGATCATAAAAGTTTCCAGAGAAGTCCCAAGCAACGCGGTGTGCGCATGCTTTGTGCCGCTTGAGACCCTCAGAAGTTGTGCCGTGTGATCGTGGGCACGCAGGAGTAAGCTAAGTCTAAGACGCGCAGAGTGCGTGCCGTGGTGCAGGCCAAGGCGTTGGTGAGGAGCGTCTGGTCGTGGAGTGCACAGGGAGATGAGACGAGGCTCGGACGCGCAGTTGTGCGTGTCGTGGTGCAGCCCGGGTGCTAGTGAAGAGCGCCTGGGCCTCGTGTGCACCAAAGGAAGCAGCGAGACTCAGACGCGCAGTGTGCGTGTCGTGGTGCAGTCAGGGCGTTGGTGAGGAGCGCCTGGACATCGTGTGCACCAGCGGAAGAAGTGAGTCTCGGACGCGCTGGGTGCATGTCGTGGTGCAGTCCGCGTGTTGGTGAGGAGCGCCTGGACCTTGTAGGCACCAAAAGAAGAAGTGAGTCTCTGACATGCAAGGGTGCATGCCGTGGTGCAGCCTGGGCGTGAGGAAGAGTGCCTGGACATCGTGTGCACCGGGAGAAGAGGCTAGGCTTGAACGCGCTGGGTGCGTGTTGAGGTGCATGCGGAGCGTTGGTGAAGAGCGCCGGATCGTCGTGAGCACCAGAGAAGAGGCAAGTCTCAGACGCGCGGTGTGCATGTCGAAGTACAACCTGAGGTGCTGGTGAGGAGTGCCGGGTTAGGTTGTGCACCAAACTGAAGTAAAGTCTCCACAGTGCTGAGGGCGGGTCTCGGTGTGGACCGAGTCCGCCGGAGTGAGGGCCCAGTCATCGGGGCCCTCGGAGTCCATCAGTAGCGGCCCGGACCGGCAGCCACAGAAGAGCTGAGCCGCCGGCCCGAGTCTGCCAAAACCCGTGACGGAGTTCTGGATCAAGGCCCAAGTCGCTGACGTCGGGGAGGAGAGTGGGATCGTGCCCCCCAGGTAACGTGGATCAACACCTGGGGTGGGGTGCGGGCCCGGAGGGACATTCTCTCGGCCTCCCGCTCAGTCAGCTGCGCGAGCCATTGCTTCGGCTCGGATCCCGGCATGTGCTGACCCAGGACGGGGCAGTACTGGGGCCGGAGTGGGAAGCAGTACTTTGTGTGTCATCATTTGATCCATAACGGGGGCACTGTTACTGGAGCACGTAAAACTGTCGTATTACACAATTGCATTATTGCTGCTAACGAACTATCGAACTGTCGTATGACGCCTGACCTCATTTGTGCCTAATGAACTTTATGATTGGTGCGCTACGCACTGCGTTATTTCTCCCATGCATATTATTTGATTGTAACGTAGCGCATTGTATGATTTCGTCAGTGCACAGTATCTGAAGTATAACGTGGCGCAGTGTATTATTTCTTTATTGCACCGCACAGGATTGTAGCGTGACGCATTGCTTTGTTTATTCCTGGTACAGGGCATGCTGGTGGTGATACGCATTGCATTATTCCTTCAATTGCAAAGTACATGACTGTGGCGCTACGTATGGCATTATTTCTCTGTTGCACAGTATAATAGAATATCGTTACGCATTGCAGTATTGTTTCCTTATGCAACGTGTGTGTTTCTAGCAATACGACTGGTCTAACCTATTGGGAAACAGTTAGAGAAGAGCTTAACTGTTGGTTAGACGCGGTGGTTGGGATTAGAACCTACCAACCCACCGGAAAGAATACTACCCGTTCTTATATGTTGATTGTGTATCGTGTGGTCGTATCGTATAATATCTTATATAAAGATTATACTCTTTTTATCAGTACTCGTGTGGAGTCTATTTGTGACGACATCATGGGGTTATTGTGAGCGTGGTTGCACATACTGAACACTCGTGCCTTGGAGATAAGCCTGGCTGCTCGTGCCAAGCTACTAAGGGGTGAGCAGGGCTATCTCAGACGGTGTCCTTACTTAGCCTAACTTTGAAGCGAGGGGTCGAGGGCGCACGCCTACAGCATTTGGTGGCGGCGGTA
>CAWUFW010031384.1:0-15625 GCA_963921515.1 Calotriton arnoldi | reverse complement strand
TGTATGGCTCTTACGCTTGCAAATGGAGACAGAAGGCCCAGGTTCCAGAGCTTGTGTGTTTGTGTGAAATGGCTTTCTGACTCATTACGGAGCCGCCGGTGGTGATTATTCAACCCAGTCCGGACACCCAGGTGTACTTGTGGCACCCATTAATTTCATTAATTGGAATCTTGCGGTTCTTTCAAGAGCTTACGGGCCCTCATCTTGCAAATACAGCCTGATTACACGCGCTGTCAGCTAATGGTGCTCCCTTTCTCCTCACTCACCTTCCCTTGAGTCCTGATGAAGACCCCCAATAAGGATGAAGCTACCTTTATGACTACAGGGGTCGAAACGTTGACATATTGGCATTTGTATCAAACATAGGCGACAGAGACATGTCTATCTGTGCCTATAATGTTATGTTTTATTTACTTTACTGGTTTGCCAAGTAAAAGGCCGGATTGGATCTAAAAAACTTGAATGTATCTGAAACACATTACCTTTCCGTTTCTTTACACCGTCACTCATTTTTCCTTGATCACTCACCAACCCCACCTCCCTCCTTTTTCTTTCTGAGCACCAATGTGTATTAATGTTGATTAATCGCATACTCTTATGTTTGGATTAATTTTGATTCTGTGATGCAAATTAAATCATTAGAAATCATTTGTTTTTGCAGTGACGTTTGAATTGTTTAATGCCTTCGAATTTGGTTCTACATACGTGAATTCAAAATCAATTCTCCACTGTGACCATTTGTTTATGTACCATTGTTTACCCGGGTCCAGTGGTCTTACGGGTTACCCCATTTATAATACCTTTGTCAAGTCAACAGCACTCTGCATATCCACTATCAGAGAATGACCCTGTAGGGCAGCCGCACGTCTATGCAGAAGATCCATTAGTGATCTGACTTGTCTAATCCGGTAGTTGTCCCATTTCTTGTGGGATCGGGTCCCCAGGCTGGGTGGATCCTCAGTATTTTCATCGGTGGAGTGTATCCTCAAATTTGCAGTGGATCACACAATCCTGTTTTTGGGGTGCAGATCAGAAAGCTCACAATCAATTGCCGTCTGATTGGAAAATAACGGGTGCGTGGTTTCTGTGCCACCCTAAGGCGGCCTTGCAGCTATCTCTGAGTATTCCCTATGTTTACAGGTAAATAAACAGAGGTCAGCGGGATGCAGAGGTTTGCCGTTAAGAGAATCCAATTTACACTAGAAAAGTAGAGGAACCAGATGACAACATAGTACTGGAAGGAAACAAATCTCATGTGAAACAAGCACTGGTAAAGCCAATAGGTCTGTCTTGCATTTTCAGTCCTGACTATAACATTTTGAAAAGCCTCCACCAGTGGAAAAAAAAATCCCCAAAAAAATCACTGCTTTCGGTATGCGCATCTATGAGATCTATAAAATAAATAATTTAATGTGTGATAACGCAATGTACTTTTGAGTTGTCCCTCATACATTTCAATACAAACACTCTAGGAGGCAGAATGATACATCAAACAGCCAATAGCAAGAGGTGAGAGTGAAATACTCCTCTGGGTGGTGCCAAAGCCCCCTCTATGTAAAACGGGAATTAATTGTTAACAATAGGTCGCAAAGACAGCCGGGCTGTTCAGACAGAGCGAAAACAACTACCTCAATACCCTGAGCCTCAGGTGTGTCCATCTTTCGTCTAGATGGGTGGGATCTGTGCCAGATTATCACAAGGGACGCATTTCTTTCGATAACTCTATATGGCAATAATCTTCCTGCAAACAGTCATCCTGAAAATAATAGTACTGATCTGGCTTTCTTGAACAGACATTGGTCGACCGATCTCTCACACCTCACCTTAGACTCTATGCATTTCCTTGGATCTTTGTTTTTAAGGATTGTAAGACCCAGGGAGATGAGTAACTTAGCAGGAGCAGCCAAAACAAAAGTACCAGCACCTTGCAGCGACCAGTGGAACGACGGGGCTTCTCCAGAGATCCATTTCTGACAATTTCCTGTACTACATTATTCCATAAAGCGGCAGGGGCAAGACAGAAGTTCTGAAAGTGAGGCTCAGCAGAAGCTGCTCCTTGCCAAATGCCAACTATCTGTTGGGGCTGCTACCATTTCTACAGGGGCTTCAAAACATTAGAAAGAAAATTCAAGGGAGGATGTTTAGGTTTTTTGTGGGGGTGAGGGGTGTAGGCTGTGGGGAAAGATAAATGAATGAGAACGAATAAGATACAAGAAAGTTTTATGGGAAGGAAATAGTAGATGGTTAATTTTTTAAGTGGTAGCGCCAAGAAAAATGAAAAAACTAGACTTGATGCTCACACTTTATCAATACAACACTCAAAGCAGATGTATGAGCCTTTGGGAATATGAGCACAGCTCATTAAAGCAGAATATATTTCCAAGGAATTAGTCCATCTCAGGACGCATGTCTAGCGCTTTGCAAATGGATGACCAATAGGGCCTCACCAGCAAAGCCGGCTCACGCAAAACACTGAACATCACGTTAAAAAATCTGGGCTAGTGTAATAGTCTGGTGGACTAATTAGGTATTAAAAACAAAGGCAATGATGCCCTCTTAACCAATTAAAGATGTCCCTGGAGATTGGCACCGTAAATTGTTATTTGACTGGTGCAACCCCAGACATTTGGGCACTGCCATGGTTGTGCTGGCAACATACTTTGGGTTATCTTAAATGTAGTGCCTTGAACACTCGAGTATTCAAAGAAATAATGGTTGGAATACTTCAATTAATCTCAGCCACTGGTAATCAGGGCCGGACAGGCCTTTTATTCTACCAGGTATTTCCCCGGAGGGCTGGTGCCCTTGGAGTCCGGTTTTGAGAGCCAGGGTCGCTCTTGGTGTCACTGCCAATTTGCACCAGTTTTAGCACTAGTGCCAAGCAAACTGCTCAAACTCCTTTGCTTGCATGAACACTTAACACTAGGTCCCAAGTGGCGGTAACTGATTTATAAACCACGGCATGGGGTAATAATACATGGAAATGCACACATTATACCTCAATTTTAAAGCACAAGTAATAATCGGGTGCAAAACTGTGAGAAGTTGGCCTGGTATATGCTGTTCACTAATTAAAGTGGACACCTTGCACCAGGGCAAATCGACTCTTATGGTAGATAGGTTTAAGACAACCTTTTAAAGAAAGCTATCCTAGTGGTAGCTGTGGAGAGCAGCCTTCAGGCTAAGTCTTGAAGGAATGTAAAGCAGCTTGTTTTACCATATAATCTCTTGAATCACCAAATGAAAAGACACCACACAGGTATATATATCAAATATATATGTATTTATTTCTAAATAACTCTCTACTAATCTCTTTATGAGATTAGAAGACAAACATATGCACAAATCAACGTTTCACAATAAGTTAAGCACAAAATATGGCTGGGGCCCTAGGGGCGTACCAGACCATATACTAAAAAGGGACTTAGCAACAACGACTTGCAGGGAGACAAGGCCTAGGGCCTTCAGAAGTGCTGGGGCCTCACGAAACCACCCAAGGCAGGTAAGTAAAGGACCCACGGGGGACGCGTGCAGTGTGGATACACAGGCGCGGATCGCCGTTAACTTCAATGGGGCAAGTCGCGGTTGGAAATTAAGAGTTCTAGGAGACTTCGGGAGAACCTACAAGCAAGTCACTTACAGGGTAAGTAGTTCTAGGGCCCACACCCACAGGAGCACCGTAGTGCTGGAGTTACCTCACCCAGGGAAGCCGGGTGCATAGGTGTCCTTTGGTGTCGGGTCGCGGCGTCGTTTTCAATGGCGAACAAAGAAGACTTGCTGCTTGCGGGAGCTGAAGAAGTGTCCGGTGGAATCCAAGCCTGGATTCTGAAGAAGGATGACCTGAAAGCAGAGGGGACAGTGTTCAAAGTCACTTGGCAGTGACTCGGGGCAAGGAAGATGGATGCCCACCGTCGTCGGTTGATTCAGGTCGGTTGCGGGTGCCTTGACTCTTCAGCCACGAGGTCCAGGAGGCGTCGACGATGACCAGGAGCTGGATTCTGTGTGTCCCACAAAGTCTGCAGCTTACTGCGGTGTCGGCAACTCGATTGGAGCCAACAAGCCTTGGCAACAGCAAGTCTCGAGGAGATGAAGAAAAGTCGATGGCACAGACCAGCAAGGTCTGAGGGACTCACCCAGCGAGGGTAAGTCAGGGCAGGCCTGGAGCAACCAGGGGAGCCCTTGGGTTTCTTTAAAAAGTCTTCTGGGGACCCACGAGCCGGCTGGCAAGGGATTGCAAAGACACCTCGGGCGGAATCACTCAACAGGGGCCCACGGTCACTCGGGACGGTGTAGGCCTCTGATCTTCGGAGGGATTTCTGCTAGAGGTCGGGACCACACGTGGTCCAAAGCACAAGTTCGTGGAACGTTGTGAAGGGGTTGCACTCGACAATAGTGCACGGTACCCAGGGGTCGCGGTTCCTCGTCACTCGTGGGGTCCACTTGCCTCAGCTTCGCTGGGGACTCACGATGGCCTTGGAGAAGTCAGGAAATCCACTTCTTGGGCTGCAGGGACTTCGGACTCCGGCGGGAGTGGCGTAGTTTGCGACCGTCGTTGTCGTTTTTGGTGCCTGCCAAGCAGGGGAGTCACTCCTTGACTCCAAGGGAGATTCTTCTGTCTTCCAAAGGTAGTGGAACGTCGAAGGGCCAGGATTCTTCTGTAGAGCGTCGTCCAGGGGTTATCTGCTTTGCAATGGCAAGGTTCCCCTCTTATACTAAAAGAGGGGATGGACTAGCTCTATGACCCCACCTATGGGAGGGTCAAGGGAGGGGGTGGCTACACCCACTTCCCTTTGTCCAGTTTCGCGCCAGAGCAGGGGCAGGTAGCCCCTGAGCTGGTTTGAACTGGCATATGCACAGAGGAGCCTTCTGCTCCCCCAGTGCAGGACTTCAAAGCACTCTAAGAGTGCACCCACCCAGCCCCAATACACTAAACCCTGTCTGGGAGGTGGTTACACCTCCCTGTGACAGGATGCCTATTGTTGGGCTTCCTCCACTGCGAGTTTCGGTCATCAGCAGGAGGGCAGCCCAGTGTCTGTGACTGGTGGCATCCATTTTGTGATGCCAGGGCTCTTTAGGATTCTACCGCGTTTCCACAGCAGGTACATGTCTTCTCCCTCTAGAAGGGTGGAATGCTACCCCCGCCGCCAAGATTGGCGGGGGGGTAGTATTCCAAGATGTTTGACACCAAACACGACATGTTTTGACGCAGCCATTCCAAAGTTAGCATTTACCGCGAGGATATAATGCACTTAATAGTATATGGTTTAACCGCATCCACAAACAGCACCAGAGGATAGACTCTGAGAGCTGCAGAGGGGCCCTGCTCAGGCAGAGGCACCCCCTCACATAGAAGCCAAGCACCCTGCCCTCAGGATTGATAGGGCCTGCCTTAGGGGTGACTGATAGGTTTATATGTGTGTGCAGGAGAGATATAGGAAACCTATATCTCAGTGAGGGGTGCTAGCACCACCTCACCCAGGCTGCAGTAGCAGGCCAGTGGTGTCAGATTTAGACTGCTTCCCAGGGGTGGCATAATACATGCTGCAGCCCCTGGTAGGCCTGTGAAGTACCTATGCCCTTGGTACCTAAGGTACCATATACTAGGGACTCATAAGGCACCACAGTATCCAATCACTAGTGCACCTAGAGTGCACTCCATGTCGTTTAGAGAGAGCAGATAGACTGGGGCCCTGAATAGCAGGGTCCCAGTCCAACTAAGTCATAAACCAGCAAAACACCAGGAAAAAAAGTGGGGGCAACCATATAGTCAGATTCCACCTTCCTACATAACCCCCCCCCCAAACGAAAGGAGATAAGGCTAACCTTGCCCAGTTGAGCCTTTATTGATTAAGTGGTCATATAAGGAAGCACCTGCACTAGCATGGTTGCCCCCTGTCTTATGGTCCACTAAGCAATCCCTCACCCTAAGGGTATGAGAGGGTCTCCACCATGGGGAATCACTACCTCTGGTGTGCTTTGGTAAAGTACAAGGCTGGTGGGGTGTCTGAGTAGGGAAGTGAGGCCCTAGGAAGGTTGGCCTCAGCTTCCTCAGATCACTGGTCACCATGTATGCCTGTCTTTCCATGACTGAGTTGCACTTTGCTCTAAGGGTCAACCTTTGACTGCCTACAGCTGGGGGTTGGGTCCCTTTGGATGGAACACTGGAGGGACATGGCATGTTTGGAACCTTTTGGTCCCAGGTTTGCCCTTGCCTAACAGAGTCCTTCTGGGGGAGGTCCCTACATAAAGGTATGGGGGATCCCTCAGTGGGTTGAGGAATTTTCACCTGGCTAGGGCTACTAGACTGGGTGCCCCTAATCTGCTGATGGGGGTTCCTCTGGACAGGGGGCCCTGGGGGTCCACTGACCTCCCTGACCTCTGCAGCCCTGGGCTGACTGAGGCAGGGTAGAGAGGGACAGTTTACCTGCTCCAGACTGGGTACCACCTTGGAAGGGTCCTCTGCCATCAGGGGTGGGGCCAGGCCAGGCCTGACTACCTCTGTGGCAGTTCCTTCACTAGGGGAGGGTCAGTTCCCTGAGGAGGCTGACCCTTACCTACTGTCTGGAGGGAAGAAGACTTTTCTTCAACCCTTGTGCTCTCTTCTGGGGGAGAGTGGCCCATTCTTCCAGGCTCCATCTCTCCAAAATCTTGGGCTGGGGCTGTGGCCATCACAGCCCCACTAACCTTTACAGGGACACCCAACATCCTCAGATGGGTTTGGTGTTCAATTTCAGCCCAGGCTGAAATTTCCAGATCATTGCCCATCAGGCAATCTACAGGTAAGGTTGGGGACACTGCCACTCTTTTTGGGCCTGTGACCCCCTCCCAGGTGAGATTGACTATGGCCATGGGGTGATCTGTTCTGACACCATCAATGTTGGTCACCTGGTATTTAAACTCAGGTAAAAGCTGGTGAGGGGGACTAGTTTCCCTGCCACCATGGTGACACTAGCCCCTGTGTCCCTAAATGCCACAGCTTTCTGACCATTAATTATTGGCTCCAGTCTGTACCTGCCCAATGCTGTGGGACCCATGGTAAAGGTGGCAAATCCTATACCACCATCAGAGTCTGAGGAGTCTGTTGAGGGGGTCCTGTCTAAACTAGGGCCCACCTCTGTTCCTCTTGCAAAAGCAGCTAACTTTTTGGGTGCACTACTCCCAACTGGAGGATTACTACTGGTAGTACCAGGTGGGGTGGTAGTAGTTGTTGGAGGAACATTTTCTTTATTGCCAATCCTGGGACAACTGGGATCAGATTTCCAGTGCCCAGGCTTTTTACAGACATGGCAATAGGGTTTCTTTTCAGGAGAGGAAGGAGTTTGGGACCCACCCCCAGAAGAGGACTTTTGGGGCCCTGTAGTGGACTTATCCTTAGATTTATCCCCACCTTTCTCTTGGGACTTGGTAGAATCTTTCTTGTGGTCACCACCCTGATTCTTAGGCCTTACTCTGGTTCTGACCCATTTGTCTGCCTTCTTTCCCAATTCTTGGGGAGAGGTCAGATCAGAGTCCACCAGGTACTGGTGTAAAAGCTGGTTTTGACAATTATTAAGGATCTGTTCTCTCATCATTAGATTATAAAATCCTTTGAAATCAGTAACCCTACTGCCAACCAGCCAACCCTCCAGAGCCTTGGATGCGCAATCTACAAAGTCTGTCCAGTCCTGAGTCTGTGCCTTCTGGGTATCTCTGAACTTCAACCTGTACTGCTCAGTGGTTAAGCCAAACCCATCTATCAGTGCACTCTTCAGGACCTCATAATCATCAGCATCCTCCTCTCTAACAGTGAGGAGCTTGTCTCTTCCTTTATCTGAAAAGGAGAGCCACAAGATTGCTGCCCACTGCTTTTGGGGGACCTGCTGTACTCTACAGGCCCTCTCCATAGCAGTTATCCACTTGTGGATATCATCCCCACTCTGGTAGGGAGGAACAACCTTGCTCAGGTTCCTATGGTCAGGAATATATTCTCTGCCTCTAGGGACACTGTTGATGCCACCAGGGGTTCTAACCCCTCTTTTCTAGAAGCTCTCTGGATCTCCAGGGCTTCTCTATCCAGTGCCAACTGCTTGGTTCTGAGGGCCACTTTGGCTTCCTCATACTGGAGCAGTTTGCACCTTCTCTCAGAGGAGGTCTCTCTTAAGGAAAAGTATGAGCTCCTCTGTTGGACAAATTCTCTGCCAGAGTGATAAGAGTGGTCAGATTCCCTGGAAGGGGATCTGTGCCTCTCCTCCTCTCTGTCAGTTCTCTTAGGGAGAATTCCTCTGTCCTTTTCAGGCCCCTTGAAGCCTGGCCCTTCAATCACAGAGTCTTGGTCATTCTGATTTTCATCATCTGACCCAGATACTATGACTGACCCACCCACTGATTCAGACCCTTTAGCTCCTAGAGCCAATCTAAGGTCATCTGCTGTCAGCAGATCTATCAGGTGTAGTGTTGAGGGACTCTGTCCTAGCCTCAGGTGTCTGTCGACACACATGGCTCTCAAGTCAGAGAAAGCCATGTCCTTATACTGAGGCTGAGTGGATCCACTGGGTCCACCCTTTAAGGACATTCTAGTGTTGTGCAGTGTTGTACTACCTACACTAGTTTGTGGCCTACTGATCCTAGCTTGAGCTGTGGAAAGGGTGTGCTATCCCTTGGCACACAGCTCTAAGTTCAGTAGAACTTATTGATACTAAGCTTGACTTTATATGTACCTTGAGTACCTATAATGGTTTTCAGTTAGTAATTCAAATAGAGATTTTCTGGTAAAACAATGGCAAGCTGGAATCCCACACGCTGCCCACCAATGTGAGAAGTTGGCCTGGTATATGCTGTTCACTAATTAAAGTGGACACCTTGCACCAGGGCAAATCGACTCTTATGGTAGATAGGTTTAAGACAACCTTTTAAAGAAAGCTATCCTAGTGGTAGCTGTGGAGAGCAGCCTTCAGGCTAAGTCTTGAAGGAATGTAAAGCAGCTTGTTTTACCATATAATCTCTTGAATCACCAAATGAAAAGACACCACACAGGTATATATATCAAATATATATGTATTTATTTCTAAATAACTCTCTACTAATCTCTTTATGAGATTAGAAGACAAACATATGCACAAATCAACGTTTCACAATAAGTTAAGCACAAAATATGGCTGGGGCCCTAGGGGCGTACCAGACCATATACTAAAAAGGGACTTAGCAACAACGACTTGCAGGGAGACAAGGCCTAGGGCCTTCAGAAGTGCTGGGGCCTCACGAAACCACCCAAGGCAGGTAAGTAAAGGACCCACGGGGGACGCGTGCAGTGTGGATACACAGGCGCGGATCGCCGTTAACTTCAATGGGGCAAGTCGCGGTTGGAAATTAAGAGTTCTAGGAGACTTCGGGAGAACCTACAAGCAAGTCACTTACAGGGTAAGTAGTTCTAGGGCCCACACCCACAGGAGCACCGTAGTGCTGGAGTTACCTCACCCAGGGAAGCCGGGTGCATAGGTGTCCTTTGGTGTCGGGTCGTGGCGTCGTTTTCAAAGGCGAACAAAGAAGACTTGCTGCTTGCGGGAGCTGAAGAAGTGTCCGGTGGAATCCAAGCCTGGATTCTGAAGAAGGATGACCTGAAAGCAGAGGGGACAGTGTTCAAAGTCACTTGGCAGTGACTCGGGGCAAGGAAGATGGATGCCCACCGTCGTCGGTTGATTCAGGTCGGTTGCGGGTGCCTTGACTCTTCAGCCACGAGGTCCAGGAGGCGTCGACGACGACCAGGAGCTGGATTCTGTGTGTCCCACGAAGTCTGCAGCTTACTGCGGTGTCGGCAACTCGATTGGAGCCAACAAGCCTTGGCAACAGCAAGTCTCGGGGAGATGAAGAAAAGTCGATGGCACAGACCAGCAAGGTCTGAGGGACTCACCCAGCGAGGGTAAGTCAGGGCAGGCCTGGAGCAACCAGGGGAGCCCTTGGGTTTCTTTAAGAAGTCTTCTGGGGACCCACGAGCTGGCTGGCAAGGGATCGCGAAGACACCTCGGGCGGAATCACTCAACAGGGGCCCACGGTCACTCGGGACGGTGTAGGCCTCTGATCTTCGGAGGGATTCCTGCTAGAGGTCGGGACCACACGTGGTCCAAAGCACAAGTTCGTGGGTTGCACTCGACAATAGTGCACGGTACCCAGGGGTCGCGGTTCCTCGTCACTCGTGGGGTCCACTTGCCTCAGCTTCGCTGGGGACTCACGATGGCCTTGGAGAAGTCAGGAAATCCACTTCTTGGGCTGCAGGAACTTCGGACTCCGGCGGGAGCGGCGTAGTTTGCGACCGTTGTTGTCGTTTTTGGTGCCTGCCAAGCAGGGGAGTCACTCCTTGACTCCAAGGGAGATTCTTCTGTCTTCCAAAGGTAGTGGAACGTCGAAGGGCCAGGATTCTTCTGTAGAGCGTCGTCCAGGGGTTATCTGCTTTGCAATGGCAAGGTTCCCCCTCTTATACTAAAAAGAGGGGATGGACTAGCTCTATGACCCCACCTATGGGAGGGTCAAGGGAGGGGTGGCTACACCCACTTCCCTTTGTCCAGTTTCGCGCCAGAGCAGGGGCAGGTAGCCCCTGAGCTGGTTTGAACTGGCATATGCACAGAGGAGCCTTCTGCTCCCCCAGTGCAGGACTTCAAAGCACTCTAAGAGTGCACCCACCCAGCCCCAATACACTAAACCCTGTCTGGGAGGTGGTTACACCTCCCTGTGACAGGATGCTCTATTGTTGGGCTTCCTCCACTGCGAGTTTCGGTCATCAGCAGGAGGGCAGCCCAGTGTCTGTGACTGGTGGCATCCATTTTGTGATGCCAGGGCTCTTTAGGATTCTACCGCGTTTCCACAGCAGGTACATGTCTTCTCCCTCTAGAAGGGTGGAATGCTACCCCCGCCGCCAAGATTGGCGGGGAGGTAGTATTCCAAGATGTTTGACACCAAACACGACATGTTTTGATGCAGCCATTCCAAAGTTAGCATTTACCGCGAGGATATAATGCACTTAATAGTATATGGTTTAACCGCATCCACAGACAGCACCAGAGGATAGACTCTGAGAGCTGCAGAGGGGCCCTGCTCAGGCAGAGGCACCCCCTCACATAGAAGCCACGTCCTGGGAAAATTATTTTTCAAATATTTATGCCACCCCGCAGGGAGAGATTGAACAGCTGGAGTATAGTCTCCCCAATACTCTTCAAATCACACTCCCTGAAATAGAAGAGGCTATCCATCAGTCTATCGGGAATAAAGCCCCTGGCCCGGATGGGTTACCGATTGATATTATCAAATGGATCCCGGACTTCTGGGCTCCCCTTCTCCTGAATGTTTTTAATCACTGTATGTTGGGCCCGCTCCCTGATACTTGGGCAAAAAGTATTATAGTTCCAATATTTAAAAGGGGGACAGGTCACAGCCCATTAATTACAGACCAATATCGTTGATTGATAACACTGTTAAAATACTGGGCAGAGTCCTATATAACAAGATCCTGGAATGGTCAGAGGAATATGGCATTTTAGAGCGCTGCCAGTTAGGCTTTCGTAGGAAGGTTGGTACCATCGAGCAATGTCTGAACCTCAGCCTTGTGATTGGGAAATATACCATTGCTCGTAAAACCCCTGTCTACCTGGCCTTCATGGATTTGTCCTCAGCTTTTGATTTTGTCAACAGGTCAAAGCTGTGGGCTATCCTGTTGGGCCATGGTTTAGACGCTCCCCTGGTTCATTTCCTGGCTTATCTTCATAAGGACCTTCAGGCACAAGTGAGAATTGGTAGAGGTGGTGAGGTCTCAGGGCCTATCAAGGTAGGAAGGGGGTCAGGCAGGGATGCGTTCTGGCCCCCTTCTTTTTATTATTTATATTAACGGCCTGAACAAATCATTGATAGGTGCAACCAAAGATGTGCCTATGATTAACGGCAAACCTTTGCCGGTGTTACTTTATGCTGACGATGCGGTGCTTATAGGTCGCACCCCAAACTCATTGCGCATTTTAGTACAGTCGTTTGTTAAACATATGGACAGTCTGGATTTAAGAGCTAATTTAAAAAAATCATTTTTAATGTCTTGTGGCCCACAAAAACGCTCCCTTACCTCCATCTCCGTTGGCAGCCAAAAATTAATATGCACTGGTAAATTCCCCTACCTTGGTGTGGTCTTTGCTGCGAACGGCTCCTGGACTGAGCATCTTTCTCAGTCCAGGAGCAAGTTCTCAAAGACCATCAATTCCATTTTTAGCTTTCCCCGTCCCAAGAACACTGGCGTTATTTTAGCTATCTTAAAATTTTTTAAATTGCAATGCGTCCCAGTAGCTACTTATGGAGCGGAGATTTGGGGCACCACAAACAGTTCCTGCATTCAGCGGGAAGAAAACAGATTCTGCAGGAAACTGTTGGGCGCCCCAATCTCGACATCTCATTATGTTTGCCATAAAGAATTAAATTTAAATTATGTCACTGATTTTATACGTGCTCGCCCGGCTCTCTTTTGGCTGTCTGTCTGGAAGAATGAGGAAGCTATTCTGACTAGAGATATCATCATGGACTGTTTGAAGTGTGAGAAAGGGATGGATATCCCCTGGCTATCCGGAGTTTATCAGAGCTTATGCAGTATTAATCAGGGTTGTATTTTTAGAAACCCTTGTAAAGCTGAAACACTACGGAAAATAGACCTTAGGAATGCACTTTACCTATTTTACAGTACCGAGCGCATAGCTCAGGAATCACAGAAAACCCTTGTCTCTAGTTATATGTCACTAGTCCAATATTGTTATCCCCTACCAAACTACCTCACCTTACCTATGAGTCACTGGGAAAGAAGTCTGTTATTCCGTCTCAGAGCAGGGACACTCAAGTTTGTATTATGTTTTCCCCTTGGTTATCATCCCAAAATTGATTTGGTACCCTGCCCATGTGACGGAATTAGCGGACAGACAACCCTGCACTTTTTATTCTTTTGCAAATATTATATGAAATATAGCAAGGGGACACTTTATCCCTATTTTAAAAAGAGGAAACCTGTTAGCCTGGATCTGGCTTATACAAGCATGCTTGGTATGATCGATGAGGAGCTTGTATTCCGCTTAAGTACTTTTCTGAGAGCTGCGATCCGGGCACGTCAGTCCATGTCAGACCCTTGAATTCTTAACTGTGATTGGTTATGTTGTAAATAATGCATTTTATTCATCATATTTTAAGATGTGAAATTGTGTCTGATAATTTTAACAGTTTTTTTTATGGTTGTACTTTTATGGATATACTGCCTATCCGAATAAAGATTATGAATTGAATTGATTGATTGTATATGGTTTAACCGCATCCACAAACAGCACCAGAGGATAGACTCTGAGAGCTGCAGAGGGGCCCTGCTCATGCAGAGGCACCCCCTCACATAGAAGCCAAGCACCCTGCCCTCAGGATTGATAGGGCCTGCCTTAGGGGTGACTGATAGGTTTATATGTGTGTGCAGGAGAGATATAGGAAACCTATATCTCAGTGAGGGGTGCTAGCACCACCTCACCCAGGCTGCAGTAGCAGGCCTGTGGTGTCAGATTTAGACTGCTTCCCAGGGGTGGCATAATACATGCTGCAGCCCCTGGTAGGCCTGTGAAGTACCTATGCCCTTGGTACCTAAGGTACCATATACTAGGGACTCATAAGGCACCACAGTATCCAATCACTAGTGCACCTAGAGTGCACTCCATGTCGTTTAGAGAGAGCAGATAGACTGGGGCCCTGAATAGCAGGGTCCCAGTCCAACTAAGTCATAAACCAGCAAAACACCAGGAAAAAAAGTGGGGGCAACCATATAGTCAGATTCCACCTTCCTACAAAAACACACCTGATATCTGCTGTAAATGTTTTTGCAGCCGTTTTTGCCGTGTGAGTCTAAAGGATCCTAGGAGAGTATACTTCTCATCGAATTTACTCCAGTTTTGGGCTGAACCTACCCTGAGTGCAAAATACCGGAAAATGTGCTTATAACACAGTCCACACGGGCATTTCAACCACTACCTTATTTACGTGCCTCGTGCCCAGGGCCATAGCCACGGGGGGATGGGGGGCATTTGAGTGCCGGGCCAGCCCAAATTAATCTTTGGCCCCCCAAATGACAGAGGCAGCTGGCACAGTATAGAGGTGCGGGCAGTAGCAGCTGCTACAAAACTGGCGTGGGGGGTGGGGAGGCAGTCGGGAGTGGAGGGGGAGGGAATTAAAAATAATACATTTTGAAAAAGAAAAGAAAACTTTCCTTGAGGTCGCGGTCGCCGTCACAACCTCCACGTCTTCTCCAGCAGGAAGCACCCAGCCTCGCAGAATCCCTTGACCAATCACAACGCTGCCTTAAGCATCATTGTGATTGGTCTGTAGTGTAGCTCCTATTTCCCTAATAGGCTCTGCACATTGGAATAATATACCCTATAGGTTTGACATAGGACTAAGGTCAATATGTCCCTATCGAGTATATTAAACTTAATTACTTGTGCCAGCTAGCTCAGAGGCCACTAGAAACTCCTTGATAAACAAGAAGGGAGTAGTTTCTGGCAACCGCAAAACATGACAACTTTGTTTCCCTTTAGAATCAGAACGTGTCCCAGAGTCGTGGAAACAATAGATAACCATTTCACTCAGCTCAATCGTGCATGCTTAGTTTTCCTCAAAGTTACACAGGAAGAATAGACGGGCGTTTCAATAAAGGATTTATTGAACAGTCTTGTTTCTCGTGTAAGTAATATGTGCTGTTATGATCACAAGACAATATGCAAGATAAATAATGTACAGCGAAAGCAGTAGAAATAAATAATACTGCGCTAGCATGATCTTTAGTAGATATTCATTTACATAAATAACATAGACTAAAAATGCGAGTACTCATATGATGCGTTTCTAAGCTAGTTCTACCCCAATGTACCTAACCTAACCTAGGTGTACGGAGAGGTATGAAGTAGGTGGAGTATTCCTTACTATCCTATACTAAGGGGTCGATTCCGATTCGGGCCGGAAATCTCTCCGACCGAGCCGGACCCGGAGAGATTTCCGACCGAATCGGACCCGTGCAGTCCGACCGAACGAGTACGATGCGGCCGTATGTTATCGGACACGAGTCGGTCGGACTCCCATTGAACTCAATGGGAGCCGGTCGTACAACGCGTACGCGGGCTCCCATTGCCTCAATGGGTGCGAGGCGGACAAGGGCGCCCCTACAGCGAGTACGCCGCGAGCGCTCGCGGCGTACACGCACAGGTAGGGGGACCCTTGGGTCCCCCTGTGTGCGCCTCGCACGGGTACGCGTACAGGGGGTCCGACACGGACCCCCAAAGTACGGCTCCGACAGCTCTTACGAGCCGGAGTGCGCGGCTCGGTCGGACTGCTCGCGGCGCGCATCGTACTTACCCGGCCGGGAAACGTCTCCATTGCGCGGTGCGAATCGGGTCCGAGCGAGTCGGTCGGAGCGGTTCGAGTCCGAGCGAGTCGGTCGGAGCTGTCGGGACGCCCGGACGAGTCGGTCGGCGGACTCGCATCGTACTCGCTCGGCCGGACCCGCGTACGGTTCGGTCGGGAAACAGGCTTTCGCATGGCTTTTCCCCGACCGAATGGTATTGGGTGCGCCTCCGACCGAGATCGGAATCGGCCCCTAAGAGTA
>CAWUFW010031383.1:0-15626 GCA_963921515.1 Calotriton arnoldi | reverse complement strand
AGCGTGCTTATAAATGGGAGATACATCCATTTGGACATTGAAAGAAAAGAAGTGAACTTACTTTTTTTTTTTTTTGTAAATCTTTTATTAACACAGCTCATAAGACCATACATTATACAGATAACGTTTGCAGCTCAATCTTGTTTTCCACAGATTCATTACGGCGAGCAACAGGCGGGAGCATGAACAGCACAACCCAGTCCCCAGGCGAATCATGTATCCTCATCCTTCTTCCACTACTCTCAGGGCTCAGTATCTCTTCCAGGGCGCCCAGACCTTTTCCACTTAAGTGAACTTACTTTTGAAACCTCACAAATCATCCCATCGTGAAACAAGAGACTTGTCTGCAGTGAACATCACAGCCGTTCCTATACAGGATGGTATAGTGTGGGACAAAACAGATTTCGATATCTTTGGCGACGGAACATTTGAACATTCCACATTTATTTAAAATTTCACTAAGTGACTTTGTTTCTTCCAGTACCTTTTCAGATGAGTGGGACTTTGAAACTGTGAATAATATAATGTTTGACCTAGAAAAATCTGCTGCATTTTCTAATAATGAATATTTAGAGGGTTCATCAGACTATGAACAGCTGTATTGCTATAACCACTATGGTCATCATTTTTGCATAAATCTGCAACACCTAGAAATGTGTTTATGTTTAACCAATGGGAGCATTGTCCTACACCACCAAAGGTAGTTCAAAAACATTTGCTAAAAGTTTCCATATTTTCAGGATACAATACATCTGATCCAGAAACATTTTAATATAAAAATGTAAACAAAACAGGACTGAAAATTATGTTACTAATACAAACAGATTTACTCTGCAACATTTATTGCCCAACTGTCTAGACAGGGTTTCAAGCTTATGGAAAGACACAATAGCACACAAAATCTGTCTGGGAGTGCTAAAGATTGGCAAGTGCAGGGGATAGAAGCTTTATTTAGAGCCTGTATCGTCCCTCAACAAATAATGTTTTTGAATGACACGGTCCAACAAACGTCTTGCCTTGGGTTAGCCAAGATTAAAGACATAGAAAAATCCTTCCTGTACCAACACCTCAATGATAACAATACACAGGCAGCTGTTACAGTTGACACCATACTAAAACTCAACAGAACAAATCTGATTGGATAAAATGGTTAATCTGGCCCACAGACACAGAAGCAACTGTCAAGACAGATTCCTGAATAAAACACAGGGTTTTTCTATTCACAGGCCAGACCTAAGATACGTCCAAAGACAGCATCCGGGGGTAGTAACAGCATACAGTGTAGGAAAATTATGCCTCAATTGGCTGCAAAAATCTACACTTCAGGATGTGAAACAACACTTATCTTTACTTAAAGAAGACGCAGACCATAGGAATTCTTGCTTGGACCAAGAAAACCGCGTCAAAACGTTTCATATATGCCGGCATCTATGCTGCTTATAATGAAGCATGGAAGGTGTCTACAGATGGAGGCCGCAGAACGAATACGGTGAACTTGATCGTGATAACTTAGAAAACTCTCTCTGTGAGTCGACAATGGGTTAACAACTTTGTCCTCCAGAATTTATTCATTGGACAGTATTGTATCCTCTGCTATTGACATACTGGAACAAGATTTAGCCATGTTACAGCAAGGCCAGTCTCAGTTACGTTCTATTATGTTATTAAGCTGGAGCTGCAATCTTTGCGTGCGAGCTATGTACCATGGCGTTTTATCAGCACGTCGGCTCTGTTTGCAGAATACAATCTAACTGATAAACAGATCGAACTGGCATTGAAAAACTTGAAAAGTTACCATTCACAGTGGCAGAAAAACCAGCTACAGAATGGCTTATTCATGGCAAAAATTAGTCTAGCTGTGACTACTTTCCAGTTTCAGTATTGCCTTAAACAGATGCAAGCAGGCAAATATGAAAGGTTGGGTAAAGAGATACATTAAGACATCCTGGAATTTACCTTACACCTATAGATGTTGGAGTGGGGATCGTGAAGTGTTTCTGGCGGTACATCACTGTGAAGTCACACTAAGCGGTTCACTGATTTGTCAGGACATATCTTTACACGGGGCTTGTAGTGGTTCTGTGGCAAACTTGTACCTGCCACCAGCCCAGGAGACACCAGCTGCTGTGATTAATCCAACGTATTGGACAACTTTCCAATGTGGAGTTACCTCACGCCAGAATCATCAGAGCTGTCCGTGGCACCTTGTGGCCATCCCATATCTAGTAACGGTCCCAGCTCAGGGTCACTTGCTGTATGCAGGTATTGTTTGCCCCAATAGACACAGTCAGGGGTTAGCCTTCTCCTGGCCCTTCGTTGAATGTCTCTTTTATACGATTTGATACTTTAAGCAGAATGAAAGCCATGCTTATACTAACAATCAGTGCCTTTGACCTCGGCCAAAGAAACCTATGATCTACAAGTTGCAAGGACTTCGGCTGAGATACAAGCTACAATTCGTACAAAACTGCCCTATACATTTCGTACAAATGATAGGACGTATCTTTCATATGTCAGATACAAGCGGAATTGTACATGTATTTAAGGGTGAGCAGACAAAATATCGAAAATAATATATCGATATACAAAATATATCGAAGTTAAAATATCGAAGGGACAGAATATCGATAGACAGAATATCGACCATAAGGTAAGTAATATCGAATTTTTTAATATCGATGTTACTAATATCGATATTTGTATTATTGTTATGTATTTTGTTATGTTTTTAATATGTATGTGTTATATGTGTTTTTGTTAAGTGTTCTACTTGTTTAAAAATATATGTATACAATTTTTATATGTTAATAAAAAAAATTCTTAAGTAAAATTTTTTTTTGTACTGTAGCGGGTTGTGGGTTTATAGGGGAATAGGGTGGAAAGTAATTTAATTATACTAAATTAATTATTAATTTTTAGGAATTATAAATTAATTTTAATTATTTTTTGCGTTTAAGTTCTGTAGCGGGTTGTGGGTTTATAGGGGAATAGGGTGGGAAGTAATTTAATTGTAATTAAGTTATAATTTATTTTAATTAATTGTTATTGATAATTATATAATTGTTAATTAATTAATAATTGGTAATTAATTTTTATTAATTGGTTATTAATTTTTATTAATTCATTAATTGATCATCGAATTTAAATGTAATTAACTTATAATTTATTTTAATTAATTGGTATTGATAATTATATTATTGTTAATTAATTGATAATTGGTAATCAATTATTATTAATTGGTAATTAATTATTATTAATTAGTTATTAATTTTTATTAATTGATTAATTGATCATTATGTTAAGTGTATTATTTTATCATTGGAGCGTGATGTGCGTTTATAGGGGAATACTTTTGGAAGTAATTGAAATCTAATTAAGTAATTATTAAATTTATTTTTGGGTATTGATAATTAATTTATTGGATATTAATTATTAATAGGTAATTTTTTTAAATTACAATTTTTGGTTCTAAAAATTAATTTATTGTTGTTTTATTATTAATTGGTAAATAAATATTATTAAATATTATTTATTGATACATTTAATCAATATATTAAGAATTATTTATTAATTGATAATTAATGTTTAATTATTATTATTATTGGTATAAAAAGTATTTAATTGTTTAATATTAGTTAATTGGTAATTAAGTTTTAATAATTTATATGTTTTTTGTTATTAAAAATATTTTATTGTTCAATATTTATTATTTAGTAATTAATATTTATTAATTATTATTTATTGGTATTTATTATTAATTTATTGTTAATACATTTTCTATTGGTAATTATGTTTTTAATAATTATTTATTGGTATTGGTAAATAGTTTAGAGTTATTTAATAATTCATTAATTATTTTAAAAAATTAATTTATTTATAAGTATGTTATTTGTAACTTCTACGCTATCCAACACTTCCCCTACTGTTGCACTCTCTGGAGTTGGAATAGTAATTTTTACCCCTACGCTATCCAACACTTTCCCTACTGTTGCACTCTCTGGAGTGGGAATAGTAATTTTTACCCCTACGCTATCCAACACTTTCCCTACTGTTGCACTCACTGGAGTGGGAATAGTAATTTTACCCTCACGCTATCCAACACTTTCCCTACTGTTGCACTCTCTGGAGTGGGAATAGTAATTTTTACCCCTACGCTATCCAACACTTTCCCTACTGTTGCACTCTCTGGAGTGGGAATAGTAATTTTTACCCCTACGCTATCCAACACTTTCCCTACTGTTGCACTCACTGGAGTGGGAATAGTAATTTTTACCCTCACGCTATCCAGCGCTTTCCCTACTGTTGCACTTCCTGGAGTGGGAATAGTTATTTCTACCCCTACGCTATCCAACGCTTTCCCTACTGTTGCACTCTCTGGAGTTGGAATAGTAATTTTACCCTACGCTATCCAACACTTTCCCTACTGTTGCACTCTCTGGAGTGGGAATAGTAATTTTTACCCCTACGCTATCCAACATTTTTCTTACTGTTGTTTTTTGGGGGTTGTAATAGTAGTTTTATTCCCTACGCTATTTAATATTTTTTGTATTATTTTAGTTAATATAGTATATAATTAATTTTCAAAATATTAAAAGTAAATTAATTTTTTTAATTTATTATAATTACTTAGGGGCCCATTACGATACCCGGCGTAAAAAAATCCGCCAGGCATGGAAGCGGCAAAAATCCGCCCGCACACACCGTCTGAACACCGACCACGCCATTACGATTACACAAACCGAAAACCGCCATCGGCGGAAAAATCACACAAGATACCGCCCGCCATCGTCCGAGTCGGAGTCAAACCGCCCGCCACGGACGGAAACACGCTGCGACAACACAAAACCGCCCGCCCTCACGCCCGACACACCGCACGTGAGATTACGATCGCACCGCCATGAGCGCGGGAAAACTACAAATATACCGCCCGCCAGCGCAAACAACGCCGATGAGAATCGACACGGCAGAAGCCATGGCGCCCACGTCCCTGCACAGAAACCATCCGCTGACAAAAACAATCGCACACAACATGGCCAACAAGTCCACACAGCAAGGCACGCACAAATACACAAGCACAGTACACATCCCGAAAACACCCCCCTGGACAAACAAAAACTACAAAGGCCAGAACCCCAGACACAACACACCTGAAAACAACAGACCATGAGGACACACCCACATAGGTAAGTACAAAAGCAGCACTCCCACAGACCACAACCCCTTGCAACATTGCAAACTAGAGAGGAGAGGAGAGGACACAGTGACACAGCAAGGACAGCAGCACACCACAGAAACGCACACATCACAACCACCACCACCACCACCACCACCAAACACCGGCACCACAAACCCCCTGCACATTACACAACACACACCGCACCAGCACCACAAACACCATGGCACCACAAAGAATGCCCAAGTTCACGCCCATGGAGCTGACGGTCATGGTCGACGAGATCATCAAGGTGCACCCACAAATCTATGGGAACCTGGTCCAGCACACACCACTAGCCACCAGAAAGAGAATGTGGAACCGGATCGTAGACCAGGTCAATGCAGTCGGGACCTTGCCCAGGAACAGAGTCGAAATAAACAAACGGTGGAATGACGTCAAGAGCCTGGTCAAGAAGAAGGAGAGCAAGAACAGAGAGCTGGCTGCCGTCACTGGCGGAGGGAATCCCGCGCTCTTCAAGACCTTCAAAGCGTGGGAGGAGAAGGTGCGAGTCATCATACATCCCGAGATCCTCGCCGGATTAGCAGGGGGAGTGGAGGCTGGTAAGTACAAACTAATGTATACCAGCACACCGCTATGTACTCACATGCACTACCACCATGCCACAGCTCCCAGGGACAAACACCCCCATGTCCAGCACACAATACACAACACATCACACACACATGCAACAGACACCACCACACACAGCCCAAACCGAACAACTGTAAGATGCGTGGGGACATGTGTACACTCAGCCAGCCACGTAACCACCAACAGGTCCCCAAATATGCCAGAAGCGCCACAACGAGCACCCACCACACCCATGTGTCCGCCATAGCTGCACTAACCGACAAGTAACAGGTAAGTGGCAGGAACACAAAGTGCAGTGGGTGGGAGGGTGGACAGCCCAAGTACAAAACACACCAGGCCCCTAGTCCCACAGCACAGCAAGGAGGAGCATCCCCCACACCCCACAGCCACGTGTCAGCCACCGCAGTGCACAACGACAGCCGAAAGGTAGACATCACGGTCCACAGCAATCGGTGTCAGTGGGTGTCCAGCCACCACCACGACCCACAACACCCCCCCACCCCCACAGACCTGCAACATGGAGCACCCCCGCTTAGAACCATGTGGCATCCAGTACAGTGCACGCACGAACAACCTGCAGGTGGGAAACTGGACAGGGCTGGATTACTGGAGGCATGAGGACCGTAACACGACCAACACATGGGACATGTCACGTAGCAGACGAACACGCAGCACCGCCCACCGTCACGAACAAGTGAACAATGTGCACACGGACATGAACCACAGACTCACACCCCACATGACCCATCACAAACACAGCAACACCCAAGGAGCCACGTCTGCATGCACAAGCCACACTGAATATAGTACCACACGGCAGCCACTGTACAACCCATCACACACAACCGAAACACCATTGAAGTCCTGTCCATGTAGCCCCTACTGCCTGTCAACCACACACCCCACAACTACGCCTATGTAAGACAAACAACACTAGACGCAACAGAGCGGAACAACATAAATGCACACGAACACCACTGAACCCATCAAACACACAGACACACCATGCACATACAACATACCATCCATCCCATCCGTCAGCCCCAGTCTCATGAAAGGCATGTCATCCGCACAGCTGCCACACATACAGCAGTCACGCTAAGATACATGCCCATGACCAACCATGTGCCAGAAGTCAATGAAGCGCACGACACACTGTGAGCAACAACACACAACATGGGCCACACCCCCCGAGCACTGCAGTGATGCACATGGCACAGGGCAGCACGCACACCAAGGAGATGGGACAACTGCAATACGTTGGCTGGCACACAACCATCACTCACTCATAACGATGCGTCCAATGCCATGTCCAGTAATCACAACAGACAGCAAATATGCAGGCCATGTCAAGCATGCACACACCTCAAACCATGCACTGTCATGCTGCCACAACACATGTCACGTTCGGCACCCATGGCTCACAGCATGTACCCCAAAAGCATATTCCATCCCAAATGCGAATCTGGGGCATGGCCCCCATGTTGCCATATGCGTTCCTAAGCGTCCCATCTGAACACCAAAAGCAAAGTACAAACCAGACCCAGGATGGGCCAGGAGCCCGCATACACCAGAGTCACAATAAGTAGGGGCACAGCAACACACCCATCGGCATGGCCAATCCGTCCCATGCCACATGTGCACAGCACACAGTCCCATTGTCAAGCACACACAACTACAAATGCTACAGCCACACACACGCCTCCGGGAAACCCATGTACGAGATTGCACGAACTGTTAATGTCAGACGACAAATACATACTTCGCCAGGTGCAACACAATAACAAATCTCATTCTCTCCACAGGTGACGAACTGCTGGATGCTGGGGATGGAGACAGCAGCCAGCACAGCCAGCCTACAAGCCCCCAACGAGGACACACGGATGTGGAGGATCTGTCCTCCTCTTCGGACACGGACCACCAAGCAGGCCCATCTGGTGTGGCAGGGCCCAGCCGCTCCCCAGGACCCCTCCTACCCACCAACCCATCATCCAGGGCTGCTGAACATTCCCAGCCCCCTGCTGCCACTGTCGTTGCGGCCACACCCACGGTCATTGCGGCCACACCCACGGTCATTGCGGCCACACCCACGGTCATTGCGGCCACTACCATTGCCGCAACCGCCACCATCGCCGCACCGACCACCACCGCCGCCACCACCACCACGTCTTCGCTGGCACCAGCCCCAGCGCAGGTGGTGGCCCGGCCGACTGGATCCACCCTGGGAGCCACAGCGAGGACCGTGGTGAGCAATGTGGCTAGTGGGCAGGCCGGTGGCAGCAGTACTGGTAGGAGGAGCAGGGTCAGGGAAACGCAAGTCTCCCCTGGGAGCCATGCCCTGCCTCAAATGGCCAGAGTCCTTGGGGCCTATGAAGAGGCCCAAGAACAATGGGTCAGGTCTGCTTCAGACACGCGGGAGGTGCTGGGGGTGCTGAGGTCCATGGACGCCCGTATGGGCCAACTCGTGGACCTCATGGGCCAGCTGGTGGTGGCGGTGAGGTCACAGCCAGGGACAGCAGCTCCCCCTCCGCCACCACCTGCCGGGGCGCAGGGTCGAGCAGCAGTGTCCAGTTCCCCTGCGTCCACAGCCAGTGAGCACACCTCAACCACCAGCATGTCGCAAGCAGGCACCCCCCTCGCAAACGTGGAAGGGGCCGTCCGAAGTGGAAACAGATCTCCCGGGAGGACTTCGCACGCTCCAGACGCAAGTGAGGCAGCCAGCCAGCCTTCCTTGACCACCCACTGCATTGACTTGGACTACGATCCCACTCCACACAGCCATCTGGATGGCATGTGTGTGTTGGACTATGGACATAGAACCAGTGGGTACACCCTGAGCATCACGCAGCCATGACCGACAGCTCATTGTCACTGCACGCACCACTTATGTCATCACCTTACACACAATCACATGTCACAGTTTGAAATAAATGCACCTCTTACACAAACTGCTGTTTGTGCCCTGTGTTTTATTTGTACGGAATACAACGGCCACCTTGGGCGGAAAGGCACCTGATGCGTGGCATGGCAATGGAACCGGAGGGCCTGTAGGGACCTAGGGGTGGGAGACAGAACAGGAGCACATTCAATGAGTGTGTCACACACCCATCACACAGTACATGTCAACAACTACAAGCAATGTACACACATCGCACAGAGCAATAGGGCACAATGCCACAGCCACCAACAGTGGCATACTACCCTGGCCATGGAGCGTTGACACACAGCACGCAGTGAACAAACGGCCACCCTGACACAGCACACACACACCTGCACAGACACAGCCACATCAGCCGTCGTACATGGACACTCACCGTCAAGTGAAGTAGTGGGCGATGAGCTGCTGCCGCACATTACCAGCTTCCTCCTCTCCGCTGTCCTCCTCACTCGAGCTGTCCTGGTCTGCGGGCTGGGGCCCTGGTTGATCTCCGTCATCCACGATGAGGGGGATCTGCTTCCGAATGGCCAGATTGTGCAGCATGCAGCACGCCACCACTATCTGGCACACCTTCTGTGGGGAGTACGCCAGCGCACCCCCGGTGCGGTCCAGGCACCTGAACCTGGACTTGAGGAGGCCAAAGGTACGCTCGACCACACGTCTGGTCCTCCCATGTGCCTCATTGTAGCGATCGTCTGCTGGGGTGCGAGGATTCCTCAATGGACTGAGCAGCCATGCCCCATTCGGGTACGCAGAGTCACCTGGGTGTGAGGGACACAGAGAACCGTTGCTATTCCAACTGGACAGGGGACAGCATCGCACAACCAGCACGCTACACCACTCCACATACTCACCGACAATACAGCCACGATCCTGTTGCAGATTGGACATCAGTCGTGGCAAGATGCTGTTGCGCATTATGTGTGCGTCATGGGCCGAGCCTGGGAACTTTGCACACACGTGGGTGATCACCATGTCCGCAAGGCACACCACTTGCACATTCAGGGAGTGCGTGTGCTTCCTGTTGCGGTACAGGTGCTCAGTGGCCTGTGGTGGAACAAGGCCAACATGTGTGCAGTCAATGGCTCCAACGACGTGTGGGATTCTGCCAAGGGCATAGAATGCACCCTTCACTGCCGCCAATTCACGAGCCCTGGGGAAGCGGATGTACCTGTTTCGGTACAGCATCATGGCTGCCAGTACATCCCTCAGCACCTTGCTGAACATGGGCTGGGACATCCCTCCTCCACTGCCCACTGTGTGCTGGAATGACCCAGTGGCGAAGAAATGCATGGCGGCCATCACCTTAGCCGTGGGGGTGACAGCTGTCGGATACACCCTGCGGGGACGGAGATGGGGTTCCAACATGGCACACAGTCGATGCAGGGTTGGCCTGTCCAGCCGAAACTTCCTAATGACCTCTGTATCGTCCATGTCCGCCAGCAATTGGTATGGGCGGTCAATGTTCGGTCTCCGCCTAGGGAAAATGGCAGTGGACACATGTCAAAGCAACACAACACATAGCAATTTCGCATACACATCACTGACATGACTGAGCAAGCACATGAGCCACAGCCCAGCTGTCAAGCTGGGGCGGCACGGCCACAATACACTTACACAGGTCTCCCAACAATGGCAATGGCTAGTGATACAAACCACTGCCATGTGCATGCACATGGGGATCTAGGCCCCAATGACTTGCGGGGCGTGCTGATGGGGACTGACTGCATATTCGTCAAGCGGCAACGCCACGGCAACATGAATGTCTGCTGAGCATGGAACTGCTTCCGAGGCTGGATGAGTATGGCACACGGCGACGACGATGTGGGCACAGGCTGAGCGGCCAAAACAAGTGGGACCTGTGGCACGAGGGGATATGAGACAGTAGTAGGTGTCAGCACTGCACCCTATGTACAGCACTGTACGGATCACACCTCCCGAAACATTGACAGGTGTCCACATTGACAGCCCCATGCCAAGACGGCTGTGTGCTTGCAGTCACACGTCACAGGTGAGAGGTTACATTGCACGTGCCAGGTGGCAGACGTACATAGTGGGAGCTGGCATGTGTGTGCATGTGTCTCCTGTTCAGGATCCACCAGATGGGCGCTGACTCTGTACTGAGCATTGGACACAGCATGTTCCGTGGAAGGCTTGTGTGTGTGGGATGGTGGCACTGGATGTGCCTCCGTTGGGTGGGGGGCCATGCACAGGGCGGGTACGTCGATGATTGCGCATTGTTGGTCACGGTGGGTGCACCCACTCAGATGTGTTGCCCTGTGTTCAATTCCTATGTCCGCATGATGATGGACTGTAGATGTGGGCAGACTACACATTGGTCGATGTGCTGTCTATATGCATGTGCCTTCACACCAGGCACAGCTGCCCCTGCACATGTGACCCCTGCTGGACTCGCTGCTGGGTCTGTGGAGCTGATGCACCTTCTGTGCGTGGGGCGGACAGCTCTCCTCACTTCCCTCATTGCGCATGTCATGACTTTGCCGCAGGTGACATGGATCATGGAGGGCCCACATGTACGCGTGGGTAGGCTACACATGATTGTTCACTGGTCGCCACCCCCAGTCAGTGTTTCGAATGGGAAGGTTGTCGTGCTGGTGGTATATTCGATGTGGCGGATGGGCGGGCCTAGGTGCGGGCTTACATTCCGGACATGGGGGGTAGTTGGATTGGCGACTAGTTGCAGTACACACGGGACACGTCTCTTCCTTTCCACATCTGGGTCATCCCTTGTACTCACTGACAGTGATACAGTCATCTTCGCCCCAGCCCTCATGTCCCTCCCCTCGCTCCCCCAATATGCATGTGCACCTGCGAGGCTAGCGCTTGCACAGGCAGCCCCAAGCTCGCACCAGAGAGGGCAAGGAGTGTATGTGTGGGTCCAGTTGCACGAGTGGGCTGTCTCAGGGTATGATGTGTTGCGGGACGCCGTCCACCTGCGTGGTGCCCCAAATGGAGACCCGGCCTGCATGGACTATGCATCACAGTCTTCGCCTTCCGGATCCGCCACCTGCGACACCCAGTGGCTGTGGCTGCCCTTGCGGCCATGCCGCGTCCGTCTGTGACTGATGGCCCACACATTCACTCTTTGGCCTCTCTGGGGAGGGCTCGGGGGTGGTGGCGCACGCGCTTGCACTTAGTCGCAATGGCATGTGGCGTGGTTGGTATAATGGGCAATGGATGGGATGGTGCGAGCCACCTCCCGTGACGTCAGTGCTGCTCGTGCTGTGGTGCGTCCCCCTACACTTCCATTTGACTTGTGCCATGCTAGACGTTGAGGTTCTATTGCCTGCGTGATATGACCAGGAGGAGCGCGAGGAGACCTCTCACACACCATGCTCCACTGCCATCCCGTGCCCTGTATCGCCTGTGCGGATTGACTATGTTGGGGTTACACCTGGTCGACTGGGGCTGTGTGTGCCTTGTCAAGGGGCATGGCGGGCGCACAACAGGATCCAGCTTGTCCACAGAGGGTGGGCTGAGGTGCGCCTGGTACCGCTTTGTACGTGTGCCCGGCTGCTGTGCACACACGTGTTCACTCCCCCCCGACAGGTGTCCTCTCACAATGCCCAGGGAAGCGGTGGTGTACTGTTCATGACCCCTCCCGACACGGCGTGCTCCAACTTGGCATGTGCGCATCTACCCGTCACACCCACCCACCTGAGCACTGCGTCCATACGACTTCACACGACACATGTGTGTCTTCCACAGTTGTGCTACTCATTTGCGTTGACATCCAATACCAGTGGACTACATGGTCATGTCACGACTGCCGTGTACTTCACATACTCTCATCCTCTCTCATTCGTACTTGTGAAATGAGTCAGCGGAGACAGTTTTGGTTTCAAACATTATATTGAGTCTTCTGTCCTCTGTGATGCAGTATAGTGGACACTACTGGCAGCGGAATACATGTTGAGGATATACTGAGCATGATTGCAAATGGGATAGGGTGTGGGGTTACATGTGATTGGCTGTTGCATGTGGGATGTGGGCTTCAGAGTTACATCTGCTTGGCCAAGGCTGTGCTAATGTACATTTACGTATAGCTGCGGAGCTGCGGACTTTGACACAGACGGTATACATGTAGCCTACCAGACCGCTTGGCATCATGGGCACAGTCCATCTCAGTTCCATGTGACAGGTTTGCTGCGGTTGTTCCTCATGCACGCGTGCATGTGAGATGACATCAGGGCATGTGCTTGCGTGCATGCAGCGGCGTGCCACTTGTTGTTGCAATGTGGTGGTTACTGGACATGTCACAGTCACTGGGGTCGTGTTGTTGTTGTATGCACTTGTCGTCCATGCAAAGGTCCTGGTATGGGATTCCCGGGGCGGGGGTGGGAGGGGTGCAGCACCCACAGACTCCAGGCGACCTATTCATGTCCACTGAGCGGTGTGTGTGTCCATGGGCGCTGGATCCATGTCGTGTCCTGGTTGTTCGTGCAGTTCCGTCCATGTGGGTGCGATACACAGACCCCATGCCACTGCCTCCCACGATGCATGCGGTGTTCCTGGATGTGATGGGGAACAGTGTGCATGTCCCGGTCATATCCGATGTCATGGCGATGTCGTTGATGGTGTGGTAACAGTTGCCGGTCGTTTGGTATGGCTGTTGTGGTGGTGACTGGCCAGTCCGTGCGGAAGCTAAGCATGGGTGCGGGGTTGGACATCATAGGTCAATCGGGGAACCTGCGTTGTGGTCCGACGAATTTACAGGTTGTCAGGTATGCGATGCCGTCCAGCAGGGCTTCCATGTCATTGGTGGTGTACATGTTTGCCAGCCAATGTAGCGGATGGTGGCTGTCAAGGTGTTGTTCGTAAGTTGTCCCTTGGAGGACCATGATGGGGCATGCTGGGTGACATTCGATGTAGCTGTTCTCGATGATCCGTCGTGTGGAGGCACAGTGGTCCCATTTCAGTGCGGGTGCGATGTTGGCCACATACGCCATGCCCCCATAGGCAGAGCAGGCCCTGTCGTGTGCGTCCAGAGGGAGGAGTAGTGGTAGCAGGTCCGCCTTTAGACATGCCGGGTTGGAGAGGCATATCTCCACGGGATGCTGGTAGGGACACCTCCGACAGTAGAAGACGGGCATGACGCAGCTGAACAATGTGATGCGGTAAGTCAGTCGGTAACTTACGTTCAGCAGGGACAGGAGATCGCATCCCAATATATGTATCAGGTTGGTTTTGTACAGCTTGAGCTGTCCGGCGTAGTTGGGTAGGTGTGTTGCGGTTGCCATTTCGCAGCGGTGCGTTGTGGTGGCGTGCTCCGGCTGTGTGTGCAGTCTGCAATGTGCACGCTCCGAGGTTGCTGTGAGCTCTGTGTAGTCGTAGGGAGACAGGACTTGTGTTCTGTTGGCTTGTTTGGAGGACACGGGCCCTCATCCCACATGCTTCTCAGACAGTTCAAGGTCAGTGATGTGTGACTCCTTCCAATTAACTTGCATGTGGCCGACATGGGGGAGTGTTTTCTTCTTTCTTCCCCGTCCGTTGTGTGCTTCTGTGATATGCGCTATCTGCCCTGTGGTCGGTCTCCTCGGCATGCCTGTGTTGGTCTTTTCTTGGACAATGGCTGTATTCACCGGCTTCTTTCGTAGGGCTGTGGTTTCGGAGTTGGAATGGAAGGTCATTCAGTGCTGTCTGCTCTCCCTTGTGTGGGCGGCAGGCTGCCTTTCCGCTCTGCGTTGGGCCTTGTGTGTGAATGTTATTCTTGGGCCACCTGTTGTCGGTCCCCGGGCTCTTTGGTGTTCCGTTTTATATGTCTTGTTCATATGTGCAGGGTGGTATGGGTGTTTCAGTGTGGTACTGGCGTTCCTCTTCCCGAAGGAGCCCTGCTTCTCCTAGTTGGTGTTGCCGCCGCTGTGTGCTTCGCCATGTTTGTTACACTGGGGTGTGTCCTGCTGTTGCGTGACTTCACTGACATGTGTGCGTCGGTTGTGTGGCGTTGGGTGTTGTCCGTGAATTGGGCGTTGGGGACATGTCTGTGGCAGGCCTGTCACGTGTCATGTGCGTTCGGGGTGGGGCTGATGTGTGTGCTGCTTGGTTGTGTCCCTGTGTCTGTGTGCGACGCATGCATGGCGCTGCGGTTGGCCTCTGCGTTGTGCGCATGTGTGGCGGCGCCATCGCCGCTTTGGGGCCGTGACGGGGTCGTTGGTTCCTAGTCCCAGGTGGTGTGTACACATGTGTTACGCGATGTTACGATTTGGCCTGTGTGTCATATGTGGATGCAATGGTGGATGTGTAGTGTACACGCGCTGGGGGGGGTTGTCCGCTTTTTCCGCCCTTGCACTGTGTGCGCTGTTTGCGTGCACTTGTTGTGTGTGTGCCTACCTGCGTCTCCGCGGTACGTTGCGTCCTTGGTGGTGCATCAGCAAGAGCATGGGGAGGGCCTGCAGTGCTGGATTCATGCTCGGGGGAGCCGCTTGTCGTTGTCCGTGCTCGGCGTCCGTGTTACCGCTTCGGTTTGTCGTACGGTATCTCTTGGCCGTGGGAGCCGTTTGTTTGCGTGCATCGTAATTTATGCGCCGGGCGGGACGTGTTTTCGTCGGACGGTGTGTGTCAGTTGAGCTGCGCCGCTACGTGTGCGGGCGCACTTTGATGGCGGACGGTGTTGCTGGCTTGCCGGCGGTGTTTGGCCTACTTTTCGCATCGTAATTGGGCGGGCGTGTGGACTGCTGCGTGCCGGCGGTAACTGGTGGTTTTGCATCCGCCAGCACGGCGGTTGTGCTTCCGCCCGCCATCGTAATGACCCCTTAATTTTATTTATGTTATTGTTTTTTATGTGTATAAATGTATTTGTAATTTATAATATTTTTTAATAATTTATAATTTATTAAAATAATTATTGAAACTGATTATTAA
>CAWUFW010031382.1:0-15628 GCA_963921515.1 Calotriton arnoldi | reverse complement strand
TTAAATGTAATAATTAAAACCAATGTTATACTTCAGGAGAGGCAGGCCCTGCAGTAGTGAAAAACGAAGTACATTTCCAACTTTTTAAGTACACTGCATCCTGCCCTAAGGGCTGTTTAGGGCCTACCCTAGGGGCGACTTATACGTATTAAAAAAGATGATGAGAAAGGGTTATTTAGCCCGGTTGAAATGGCAGTTTAAAACTGCACACAGGCCACAATGGCAAGCCTGAGACATGTTTAAAAAGGCTACTAAAGTGAGTGGCACAATAAGTGCTGCAGACGCACTAGTAGCATTTAATTTACAGGCCCTGGGTACATGTAGTACCACTTTACTAGGGATTTACAAGTAAATTTAATGAGTCATTTGAGTGTACGCCAATGTTACCATGTTTAGATGAGTCAGCACAAGTACTTTAGCTCTTGTTAGCAGTGGTAAAGTATGCAGCGTGCCAAGGCCAACAAAAACAAATTCAGTAAACCAGGAGGAGGGAAGGCAAAAAGTATGGGGGAAAACCACGCCAAGGATGTCAGTTCTAACATTATTTAATTGTCAATCTGATGTGATTGGTATAAAAATAGGCAGGCAGTGCCACAATGTGGTGAACTGTCCTAAGTAAGTGCCAGTGTTAACAAATAAGTTCGGGTGTCAATCACCTGCAAACACCACAAACATCGGCCCAAATTAAGCACTGACAACACTATACACATGTAATAATGCTGTGAAGAATGCAGGTATGTGTAACTTGCAGTATTGGAGATTAGGTGGGGTTTTTTTAGTTAAGACAGGAAAGTGGCGCTCAGGCTATTGCGTATACTAACTATAGGCTTATATGCATGCGATGCCTCCAGGTCAGGGGAGTAACCCAATAACCCCTGAAAAATGTGTGAATCGCAGGATCCACACTGTAAAATGAGTACTGTCCTGGGCACACGCGGTGAGGGTATTGACAATATATTAATCTGTTACGAAATGTTATATAAATGCAGAGGTCGGCATCAGTATTGGAACAAAAGGGGTTTATTTATGTCTCAACACCAACTATGTTGAATACAAAAGGCCAGCCGACACGTGTTTCGTCACTGGGAGAAATCCCGTGACTCATCAGGGCTAGAAAGCGAATGTATCAGAAGGAAAGTTGACCCCGAAGACCGGTGATAATTCCAACCCGGTGTGGGGTGAGCTGGAGGCTGGAGCAACAAGGTTGATAGGCGCTGGATATGGCGTTACGAAAATTACAGCGGTGAACGGAGACCGCGGGCTGGAAAGCAGCCTTAGGCGGATTAAAGGTAAAGCAAGGGTTTGGAGTTGCCAGGTACCTGTGAAGGCAGGTAGTGGCTGTCCAATGTCCGGCGTAGTGAAAGAGTAAACCGTCAGCCAGGCGGAGTGCAGAATCTAGCTAACCTGGGTACGGGAAGACTAGAAAAATAACATTGGCGGGTTGTCGCAGAACTCTGGAGTCCGGTGCGGAGGAAGACGTCAGGACAATGGAACCGAGTAGTGAGAGACTTTCCATTGTCCTGACGTCTTCCTCCGCACCGGACTCCAGAGTTCTGCGACAACCCGCCAATGTTATTTTCCTAGTCTTCCCGTACCCAGGTTAGCTAGATTCTGCACTCCGCCTGGCTGACGGTTTACTCTTTCACTACGCCGGACATTGGACAGCCACTACCTGCCTTCACAGGTACCTGGCAACTCCAAACTCTTGCTTTACCTTTAATCCGCCTAAGGCTGCTTTCCAGCCCGCGGTCTCCGTTCACCGCTGTAATTTTCGTAGCGCCATATCCAGCGCCTATCAACCTTGTTGCTCCAGCCTCCAGCTCACCCCACACCGGGTTGGAATTATCACCGGTCTTCGGGGTCAACTTTCCTTCTGATACATTCGCTTTCTAGCCCTGATGAGTCACGGGATTTCTCCCAGTGACGAAACACGTGTCGGCTGGCCTTTTGTATTCAACATAGTTGGTATTGAGACATAAATAAACCCCTTTTTGTTCCAATACTGATGCCGACCTCTGCATTTATATAACATTTCGTAACAGATTAATATATTGTCAGTAACTTGCAGTATTATCCAAGATTATTAAATTGGTTTGCCATGTTCATAAAACACCTCTAGAGTTTGTGGGCTTCTCTCGGACTAACAAATGGCTTTTCAGGGTGCTGTTCTATGCTTCAAATAACATGCACTCTTAAAAGTAGGGTGTCACACCTATGCCAGCAAGGTGGAAGAGAATAACCACCACTTTGCATGGTGTACTGCACTGAGTTCAGAGGAGGGACATGCAGATATTGCAGCAAATTAATTTACCCCTTTTAAATATAACTAATTCTTCAGATGGGTACATGGAAGGAGAGTTTACGGTTTGCATACTTCCATATGGTAAAACATTAACGTTGTCACTGAGAAATTAACCTAACTATAACATTACTTTAACTTTTGTTCTTTTCAGTGAATTTCTATATTTTTTTAAAGTAAAATATATTGTTTTGTGAGTGTATAGATGGTAGAATGACTTTCTAGTATACGTTGTGTTCAGACATTATTTTAGTAAATTAATGTTTTTTTTATTTTAACAAAAGAAGAGGTGGGTTTTTATAAAATGTGTATGAGTAATAAACAGATAAAGATTCAATAGAAATTGTTTATTTGCTCAGTTATAGTAACTCTGATATCAAGACATGTCACAATCAATCTTTTTTTTTTAGGTGTTACTCTTGCGAGAGGATGCAAGATGCTTGTGGGACACTTGCAAGATCGTAAACTTGTAAATTTCATTGTCATCTATTGTATATGGTTCTTTATCATGTTTTTAGTTATTACTTATTGGTAATGTATAACAGAGTAGTGAATAAAATATGGTTGGATATTTATTTATTTAAGTGATGGTTCAACAGCTCGCTAGTGCCAGGGAGGCAATCCCATGCATTCAGTTTGAGGGGGCAGTGCTACATGGTTTGCTCTCTCAAGCCTCTTGTGAGATCATACTTTCTATAATGAAATTTTCATTTACACTGAATATATCCTGATGTAGTGTATAAAATGAACATATAAACAGTGTGTTTAGTTTAATGTAATGCATTCAATTATATATTTGTGGCTCTTAGATTTATGAAAGAAACCTGCATGTTTTATGTGCATGAGACCAACACTACTACATAGCACACATTGAGACTAATTTATTTGTTTTAAGTTCATTTATTATTATTGTTAGAAAAAGTTCAATAATTATATACTTGTTATTCTTGTCAGGCCAAATAACGTGAATGAAAATAAACTTTAATGTTTTTATACCTATTTATATCTGCATACATGTTTCTAAATATTGTTTCTTCTAGAACTTTGGTTGTAGAAATATAAGATATGAATTTAGAAGTTTCCAGGGTAATCTCTGCTTTACTGTAAGAGAAGCATCATCGCATTCAGTCCAGCCAGATGAATTTTTAAGGTAGACTATGTAGTGACCAGAGTTGATTGAGTGTCCATGATGGAAAACAATATTCATAATAGTGTATGTCTTCTTATGACTTGATATCTGACCAGCTTTAAAGCTGGTGATATTAGTATTGCTTTTGCTACCATCAGCTCTGCATCTTTGTAGCATGAGAATGACATATTATGAACTGTGTCTTAAAACCAATGTAGAATATAGTTGTGATGTGCAGTCTGGATTGGAGTTGTTCTGTACAGCTTTCACAAATAGTGTTTCAAATAACACTGACTTGCAATCTGGTACTGGTAAGGTACACAAATCATGTTTGTTCTGCCTCAATAGCGACAATTTACACATTCATGGTTCCATGAATAGTTTGTTGTAAAGAAATCATTAATTGGAATTCCCCCATTTTCTAACACATTTAGCACTACCATTAAACCCTCCTGTGCATCTTGTTGCATGCTCACAGTGAACCGTGTACCACCATTACAGTAGATCATAGATCAAATAGATCAAATATACTTTTATTGGATTTCGTAAAAAATCATAAAAGAGTAGAAAAACCACCATTAAAGGAGAATACATTAAATGTCCATTTTAAAAACTTGTGATAAAAAGGGACTAGGCAAGAAGATCCTTCTACAAACAGTTGAAACTGATTGAGTTAAAAAAGTTAAGACGTGCTGTCAATGCAGTAAAAAAAGACAATATATATAGACTGTATGTGCTATGGCTACTTAAGTTGATTCACTTTTTATTGTCCAGTTCTTTTGCCGCAATTTTCAGGAAGTTTATGGCTCTGCAAGACAGTTGGATAGATGACCCACCATTACAGTAGCCAACTATATCACATATAAATGTACTAGAATTACACATGTGATTTTCAGTATGTACTAAATTGGAAAAAGTTGTCAAAGTTTGACATAAAGGTTTCTCTTTGTTTTGAACAATGTTTACAATCACTAGGCTGTGGGTGGAATAGAACATCAACTACCACATTACAGTAACATGAGACTCCAGAAGTGTCAGAAAATGGAAAACCTATTACATTGCTGACTTCATTAGTTTTTAGCTTTTTTGAAGTGTTTGTAGATTCTTCACTTTGTTTTGAAGCTTTTAAAAAATCTACAACCTCAGAGCTTTTTTACTTTCTGTAAGTTGAATGCTTCTCAACAATGGTATAGAAGCTTAGATGAGGAGAATAGATCCCTCAGAAGCGATTATACTATATCACACACGATGAGTCAGCATTTATTCTGCTCTCATCAAAATCAAGAAGGTACAAGCCTGACAGTGTCCTCACCCGTGATAAAGCAACATGAGACATGCCTTCTTTAAAGACTGTGCAACCTATATTTAGCAACATAAGACATGCCTTCTTTAAAGACATTGGGCCATATGTATGAAGGCAATTTTGCGATCGCAAACGCCGAAATTTGCAGAATTTCAGCGTTTGCGATCGCAAAATTGCAGTGTCCAATGTATGACACAAAACACCCCTCGCAAAATAAGGAATCACACATTTTGCGATTCCCTATTTTGCGATTGCATTTAAGGAATCGCAAATTGCGATTCCTTAAATGCAATGTAAGAAGCACAGAAAAAGTGCAATTTGGACTTAAGGAATCGCAAATTAACACCAACTTCAAGTTGGTGGTAATTTGCGATTGCTTTGAAAAATGCACTTTTTGCATTTTTCAAAGTGCCATGTGACTCACATACATGCCATTAGGGCATGTATGTGCGCCACATCTGCACCCATGCTCATTTCAGGGTGCAACAGGGTGTCCTTTGACACCCTGGCACCCTTGAAATTGCATTCGCAATTTGCGATTCTCTAATTGGGAATCGCAAATTGAGAATGTCTTCCCATTCATTCCTAAGGGCCTCTAGGCACATAGGAATGAATGGGAAGGTATTCCTTAATTGCGAATTGCAATTTGAGATTCGCAATTAAGGAATATGTAGGATTCGTAAAATGTATTGCAAATCCTACATACATAGCATTTTGCGATTCTCAAATAGCGATTCTATAAAAATCGCTATTTGAGAATCGCAAAAGTATCCTTTGATACATATGCCCCATTGTGCCCTATATTTACAATAGCTGCATCCAAACTTGATCCTTGATATTTGTGAATGGTGACAGCATAGGCCAAACACAGATGAAATTGTTGTCTTTCCACAAACAGGTCTTTTACCAGGAGAAATTTAGCATTGTAACTTCCTATTTTTTTCCTTCCTCCATGTGATCAAATTTACTCAGAATATATTCATAATCTGCTCTGTTGGGATATGCTATGAAGTTTATCACATTTTCCATTGCACCATTCACTAATCCCTCCTCAAAATTCAGATTTCATTGCAAAATTATTCTGCAATATTTACAAAGGTTTAGAGACTTCTCAAAAACAAGCAGTTTGTGAAACAGTTTTCTCTAGAGATTCCAGTTTCTTAATCACTGATTGACATAGTGGTACGTTTAAACCTTGATGTTCCATTTTGTCTTTACTACTAGGGGGTCGATTCCGATCTTGCTAGGAAGGGCTCCGAAAGCGAACTGGCCGGAAAATGCACGAGCCGGACGCGTGTTTCCCGACCGACTCGTACAGCCGTACGGACGAGCAAGTATGATGCGAGATACGCGAAATCGCCGACCGAATCGTTTCCGTCTCCGAACCGCTTTGTACGACTCGTTCGCAGACGAATCATACCGCGCAATGGAGTCGATTTCCGACCGAGCCAGTACAATGCACGATTCGGACAGCCGGATCGAGTCGGAGTCTCCGGGACGAAAACGCTCCGGGAAGCGGACTTTGGGGGTCCGTGCCGGACCCCCTTTGCCCGTAGCCTTACGAGTCGAACACAGGGGGGGACCCAAGGGTCCCCCCTACACAGGCATGTACGGTGCGGGCGTGAGCGAGGTGTCCCCGCGATAGGGGGCGCACTTCTCCGAGACGTGCTATTTTCTCAATGGGAGTCTATGTACGCGTCGTACAACAGGCTCCCATTGACTTCAATGGGGCTCCGAGCGACACGAGTCGGTCAGCGCTCGATCACATTGTACTCGCTCGCTCGGAGCCAAGGGGCACGAATCAGTCGGAAATCGCTCCGGGAACGTGTCGGACGGAACGGTTTCCGACCAGGATCGGAATCGGCCCCTAAGTGTCACTATTTCCTGTTTCTCCAAATCAAGTATTTCTAAGTTAAATTGTGAGCACTCATCCAATGTTGGCATTAGGCACACAATCTGTTTCTGACTTTTTATAATGTGTTGCATTGAAGAAGCTGGTGATTTCCTGTGTGAGAATAGAGATGCAACCATGTGAGAAGCAAATGCTTTTTAGCTTCTTTGCTAATTATACTTTTCTCATATCATTTGATATTTTCCCATACTCTAGGTCTGCTACCTGTCTTATATTTTGTGTTAACTCAGCGTACTAGAAATTTAACCAGATGTTAACATTTCCAGTTTCTTCATGCACACGTTTTAAAAAACTGGTTGACCTTTGACCTGAGTCAACTGTAAAAGGTCACCAAAACCTATGATGTTTTTACCTCCAAACAAAACATCATAGTCAGTTCTGAGGACCTGTTGCATCCTCAGATGAATAAAAGCTAGCATAAGGTTTGATACCATGCTGACTTCATCAATAATCAGAACTTTCAAATCCTTGACAACTCTGGACCCCTCATAACAAGCATCACCAGACAACTTTAGGGATTCTAGTTTATTGTCAAGTTCCACTGGCAACATAAGTAGTCTGTGCAATGTGATTTCTTTAATGTTGTGAGCAGCTAGTCAAGTAGGAGCAGTCACAACACAAGGGGGCCGATTCCGATCTCGGCCGGTAGGGTCCGAATCGGATTCGGCTTAACCGGATCCGATTCGGAGCCCTATTTCCCGACCGAATCGTACGTGCGTCCGGGCGAGCGAGTACGATGCGTGCGCTCGCGAAATCTCTGACCGACTCGTTCGCAGGACCCGACCGCTCCGACCGACTCGCACCACGCAATGGAGACGTTCCCCGGCCGGGTGAGTACGATGCGCATCGCGACCGCTCCGACCGACTCGCGCAGTCCGGCACCAAGGAGCTGTCGGAGCCGCACTTTGGGGGTCCGTGTCGGACCCCCTGGAAGCGTAGGCACGCGAGTCGCACACAGGGGGAGCCATGGGTCCCCCTACACGTGCATGTACGGTGCGACCCGCATCGACGCGAACACGCTGTAGGGGGTGCCCTTGTTCGCGTCGTGCCCATTGAGTCAATGGGAGCCCGTGTACGCGTCGTACGACTGGCTCCCATTGACTTCAATGGGAGTCCGATCAAATCGAGTCCGATAGCATACGTGCGCATCGTACTCGTTCGGTCGGACTGCTGGGGTCCGATTCGGTTTGAAATCTCTCCGAGTCCGGCTCGGTCGGCGAGATTTCCGGCCCGAATCGGAATCGGCCCCAAAGTCTGCATGCAAAGATCACAGCTAGTTTTTCTCTGAATAAATGCAGTAAGCACTTTAATTTGAAAATATTTCCCTGTGCCTGCCTGACCTCTAACATAGAGAAGTGTAGGCTTGAATTGTTTTGCAAGTACATTATGACTTATCATGTAGCAGTCCCTGCTTTACAGATTTTGTTGTTTGCTGAAAAATCTTCAGCTTTTCTTCATTTAGTAGTGAAATCAAACTTTCTAAATCAATGCTCTAACTCCACACTTGACCGATAGCATTTTCTACTTCATTTATAGCTATGGGCACAGCATTTTCAATGATAGGCTGGCCACGGGGATCTTAACTATTAGGCCCTGAGCTCTGGCTGTCTTCTGAGCTGTCCTTGACAACTTCTATAGCAATTGTTTCCTCCTGTTGGATTTCCTCATTTAACATTTTCTCATATGTGGGAAACACTTCACATTGGATGCTATCGTTGACTGCTTTGAAAACATCTTCATAGCAGTCATAATCGCCTAGCAGTTCAGTCTCTGAACGCCAAGGTTTAAAAAGTTGCAAGAGAGCCAGGTAAAAGAATTCTCTTTTCTCTATTTGACAGCTCAGTTTACAAAGGTTAATACGACTTGGTTTGGCATGTCTTTCTAAACATCTGTTACAACCAGCAACTGCAAACTTCCCTTGCTCAATGTTCTCACCTATGTAATTTCTGTATGTACAGTACTGCAGTACTTTTTACAAACACATGTTTTCTAGATGGAAACTTCGGTTAAGATAATATGTGCCCATCATATATTTTTAAGAATCTGAGTACTTTCTGGGTCAAACTGAGCAAGATACTCAATTTCAGGAAAAGGCCTCAACACACGTTTTTGCGTTGATGTTAGGCCTATACTAGCCAAAATATTGCTTTGGACTTCCTATGAAGATCGAAGAAGTAATTCTGTCACAACTTTCATAGGATCCAATGTTTCTGTGTAAGAGCATTTTTAACTGAATCTGTAAAGCTTTTTACTTAAAGACTTCTCTGCTGCTATCTCTTCCCAAACATCTTTCATCTCTGTCTTTTCTGACTTTGTATTATATGAAGTGACGTATCAAGCTACAGCAATATAATTGCCTGCTACAAACTGAATATCCATGTTGGCATTCCACATGGACAGAATTACTGGATTGTAATCATTGATAAGTTTTGAAGCCTCACTTCTTTTCAGATTATATGTATTTTTTTTAGATTTCCGAGTAACACTGGGCACAATTCACGGATCAGTGACTAAATATTGAGGGACAGAATATCGACTGTCCAGAATATCGATGCCAAAATATCGAGGGACAGAATATCGAGTCCCTATCTACAAACAGGTAAGTACTAAGGGGCCCATTACGATGGCGGGCGGAAGCACAACCGCCGTGCTGGCGGATGCAAAAACCACCAGTTACCGCCGGCACGCAGCAGTCCACACGCCCGCCCAATTACGATGCGAAAAGTAGGCCAAACACCGCCGGCAAGCCAGCAACACCGTCCGCCATCAAAGCGCGTCCGCACACGTAGCGGCGCAGCCCAATTGACACACACCGTCCGACGAAACATGTCCCGCCCGGCGTATAAATTACGATGCCGCAAACAAACGGCTCCCACGGCCAAGAGACACCGTACGACAAACCGAAGCGGTAACACGGACGCCGAGCACGGACAACGAAGAAGCGGCTCCCCGAGCATGAATCCAGCACTGCAGGCCCTCCCCATGCTCCTGCTGATGCACCACCAAGGACGCAACGTACCGCGGAGACGCAGGTAGGCACACACACAACAAGTGCACGCAAACAGCGCACACAGTGCAAGGGCGGAAAAGCGGACAACCCCCACCAGCGCGTGTACACTACACATCCACCATTGCATCCACATATGACACACAGGCCAAATCGTAACATCGCGTAACACAAGTGTACACACCACCTGGGACTAGGAACCAACCACCCCGTCACGGCCCCAAAGCGGCGATGACGCCGCCACACATGCGCACAACGCAGAGGCCAACCGCAGCGCCATGCATGCGTCGCACACAGACACAGGGACACAACCAAGCAGCACACACATCAGCCCCACCCCGAACGCACATGACACGTGACAGGCCTGCCACAGACATGTCCCCAACGCCCAATTCACGGACAACACCCAACGCCACACAACCGACGCACACATGTCAGTGAAGTCACGCAACAGCAGGACACACCCCAGTGTAACAAACATGGCGTAGCACACAGCGGCGGCAACACCAACTAGGAGAAGCAGGGCTCCTTCGGGAAGAGGAACGCCAGTACCACACTGAAACACCCATACCACCCTGCACATATGAACAAGACATATAAAACGGAACACCAAAGAGCCCGGGGACCGACAACAGGTGGCCCAAGAATAACATTCACACACAAGGCCCAACGCAGAGCGGAAAGGCAGCCTGCCGCCCACACAAGGGAGAGCAGACAGCACTGAATGACCTTCCATTCCAACTCCGAAACCACAGCCCTACGACAGAAGCCGGTGAATACAGCCATTGTCCAAGAATAGACCAACACAGGCATGCCGAGGAGACCGACCACAGGGCAGATAGCGCATATCACAGAAGCACACAACGGACGGGGAAGAAAGAAGAAAACACTCCCCCATGTCGGCCACATGCAAGTTAATTGGAAGGAGTCACACATCACTGACCTTGAACTGTCTGAGAAGCATGTGGGATGAGGGCCCGTGTCCTCCAAACAAGCCAACAGAACACAAGTCCTGTCTCCCTACGACTACACAGAGCTCACAGCAACCTCGGAGCGTGCACATTGCAGACTGCACACACAGCCGGAGCACGCCACCACAACGCACCGCTGCGAAATGGCAACCGCAACACACCTACCCAACTACGCCGAACAGCTCAAGCTGTACAAAACCAACCTGTTACATATATTGGGATGCGATCTCCTGTCCCTGCTGAACGTAAGTTACCGACTGACTTACTGCATCACATTGTTCAGCTGCGTCATGCCCGTCTTCTACTGTCGGAGGTGTCCCTACCAGCATCCCGTGGAGATATGCCTCTCCAACCCGGCATGTCTGAAGGCGGACCTGCTACCACTACTCCTCCCTCTGGACGCACACGACAGGGCCTGCTCTGCCTATGGGGGCATGGCGTATGTGGCCAACATCGCACCCGCACTGAAATGGGACCACTGTGCCTCCACACGACGGATCATCGAGAACAGCTACATCGAATGTCACCCAGCATGCCCCATCATGGTCCTCCAAGGGACAACTTACGAACAACACCTTGAGAGCCACCATCCGCTACATTGGCTGGCAAACATGTACACCACCAATGACATGGAAGCCCTGCTGGACGGCATCGCATACCTGACAACCTGTAAATTCGTCGGACCACAACGCAGGTTCCCCGATTGACCTATGATGTCCAACCCCGCACCCATGCTTAGCTTCCGCACGGACTGGCCAGTCACCACCACAACAGCCATACCAAACGACCGGCAACTGTAACCACACCATCAACGACATCGCCATGACATCGGATATGACCGGGACATGCACACTGTTCCCCATCACATCTAGGAACACCGCATGCATCGTGGGAGGCAGTGGCATGGGGTCTGTGTATCGCCCCACATGGACGGAACTGCACGAACAACCAGGACACGACATGGATCCAGCGCCCATGGACACACACACCGCTCAGTGGACATGAATAGGTCGCCTGGAGTCTGTGGGTGCTGCACCCCTCCCACCCCGCCCCGGGAATCCCATACCAGGACCTTTGCATGGACGACAAGTGCATACAACAACAACACGACCCCAGTGACTGTGACATGTCCAGTAACCACCACAGTGCAACAACAAGTGGCACGCCGCTGCATGCACGCAAGCACATGCCCTGATGTCATCTCACATGCACGCGTGCATGAGGAACAACCGCAGCAAACCTGTCACATGGAACTGAGATGGACTGTGCCCATGATGCCAAGCGGTCTGGTAGGCTACATGTATACCGTCTGTGTCAAAGTCCGCAGCTCCGCAGCTATACGTAAATGTACATTAGCACAGCCTTGGCCAAGCAGATCTCACTCTGAAGCCCACATCCCACATGCAACAGCCAATCACATGTAACCCCACACCCTATCCCATTTGCAATCATGCTCAGTATATCCTCAACATGTATTCCGCTGCCAGTAGTGTCCACTATACTGCATCACAGAGGACAGAAGACTCAATCTAATGTTTGAAACCAAAACTGTCTCCGCTGACTCATTTCACAAGTACGAATGAGAGAGGATGAGAGTATGTGAAGTACACGGCAGTCGTGACATGACCATGTAGTCCACTGGTATTGGATGTCAACGCAAATGAGTAGCACAACTGTGGAAGACACACATGTGTCGTGGTGAAGTCGTATGGACGCAGTGCTCAGGTGGGTGGGTGTGCCGGTAGATGCGCACATGCCAAGTTGGAGCACGCCGTGTTGGGAGGGGTCATGAACAGTACACCACCGCTTCCCTGGGCATTGTGAGAGGACACCTGTCGGGGGGGGAGTGAACACGTGTGTGCACAGCAACCGGGCACACGTACAAAGCGGTACCAGGCGCACCTCAGCCCACCCTCTGTGGACAAGCTGGATCCTGTTGTGCGCCCGCCATGCCCCTTGACAAGGCACACACAGCCCCAGTCGACCAGGTGTAACCCCAACATAGTCAATCCGCACAGGCGATACAGGGCACGGGATGGCAGTGGAGCATGGTGTGTGAGAGGTCTCCTCGCGCTCCTCCTGGTCATATCACGCAGGCAATAGAACCTCAACGTCTAGCATGGCACAAGTCAAATGGAAGTGTAGGGGGACGCACCACAGCACGAGCAGCACTGACGCCACGGGAGGTGGCTCGCACCATCTCATCCATTGCCCATTCTACCAACCACGCCACATGCCATTGCGACTAAGTGCAAGCGCGTGCGCCACCACCCCGAGCCCTCCCCAGAGAGGCCAAAGAGTGAATGTGTGGGCCATCAGTCACAGACGGACGCGGCATGGCCGCAAGGGCAGCCACAGCCACTGGGTGTCGCAGGTGGCGGATCCGGAAGGCGAAGACTGTGATGCATAGTCCATGCAGGCCGGGTCTCCATTTGGGGCACCACGCAGGTGGACGGCGTCCCGCAACACATCATACCCTGAGACAGCCCACTCGTGCAACTGGACCCACACATACACTCCTTGCCCTCTCTGGTGCGAGCTTGGGGCTGCCTGTGCAAGCGCTAGCCTCGCAGGTGCACATGCATATTGGGGGAGCGAGGGAGGACATGAGGGCTGGGGCGAAGATGACTGTATCACTGTCAGTGAGTACAAGGGATGACCCAGATGTGGAAAGGAAGAGACGTGTCCCGTGTGTACTGCAACTAGTCGCCAATCCAACTACCCCCCATGTCCGGAATGTAAGCCCGCACCTAGGCCCGCCCATCCGCCACATCGAACATACCACCAGCACGACAAGCTTCCCATTCGAAACACTGACTGGGGGTGGCGACCAGTGAACAATCATGTGTAGCCTACCCACGCGTACATGTGGGCCCTCCATGATCCATGTCACCTGCGGCAAAGTCATGACATGCGCAATGAGGGAAGTGAGGAGAGCTGTCCGCCCCACGCACAGAAGGTGCATCAGCTCCACAGACCCAGCAGCGAGTCCAGCAGGGGTCACATGTGCAGGGGCAGCTGTGCCTGGTGTGAAGGCACATGCATATAGACAGCACATCGACCAATGTGTAGTCTGCCCACATCTACAGTCCATCATCATGCGGACATAGGAATTGAACACAGGGCAACACATCTTAGTGGGTGCACCCACCGTGACCAACAATGCGCAATCATCGACGTACCCGCCCTGTGCATGGCCCCCCACCCAACGGAGGCACATCCAGTGCCACCATCCCACACACAAGCCTTCCACGGAACATGCTGTGTCCAATGGTCAGTACAGAGTCAGCGCCCATCTGGTGGATCCTGAACAGGAGACACATGCACACACATGCCAGCTCCCACTATGTACATCTGCCACCTGGCACGTGCAATGTAACCTCTCACCTGTGACGTGTGACTGCAAGCACACAGCCGTCTTGGCATGGGGCTGTCAATGTGGACACCTGTCAATGTTTCGGGAGGTGTGATCCGTACAGTGCTGTACATAGGGTGCAGTGCTGACACCTACTACTGTCTCATATCCCCTCGTGCCACAGGTCCCACTTGTTTTGGCCGCTCAGCCTGTGCCCACATCGTCGTCGCCGTGTGCCATACTCATCCAGCCTCGGAAGCAGTTCCATGCTCAGCAGACATTCATGTTGCCGTGGCGTTGCCGCTTGACGAATATGCAGTCAGTCCCCATCAGCACGCCCCGCAAGTCATTGGGGCCTAGATCCCCATGTGCATGCACATGGCAGTGGTCTGTATCACTAGCCATTGCCATTGTTGGGAGACCTGTGTAAGTGTATTGTGGCCGTGCCGTCCCAGCTTGACAGCTGGGCTGTGGCTCATGTGCTTGCTCAGTCATGTCAGTGATGTGTATGCGAAATTGCTATGTGTCGTGTTGCTTTGACATGTGTCCACTGCCATTTTCCCTAGGCGGAGACCGAACATTGACCGCCCATACCAATTGCTGGCGGACATGGACGATACAGAGGTCATTAGGAAGTTTCGGCTGGACAGGCCAACCCTGCATCGACTGTGTGCCATGTTAGAACCCCATCTCCGTCCCCGCAGGGTGTATCCGACAGCTGTCACCCCCACGGCTAAGGTGATGGCCGCCATGCATTTCTTCGCCACTGGGTCATTCCAGCACACAGTGGGCAGTGGAGGAGGGATGTCCCAGCCCATGTTCAGCAAGGTGCTGAGGGATGTACTGGCAGCCATGATGCTGTACCGAAACAGGTACATCCGCTTCCCCAGGGCTCGTGAATTGGCGGCAGTGAAGGGTGCATTCTATGCCCTTGGCAGAATCCCACACGTCGTTGGAGCCATTGACTGCACACATGTTGGCCTTGTTCCACCACAGGCCACTGAGCACCTGTACCGCAACAGGAAGCACACGCACTCCCTGAATGTGCAAGTGGTGTGCCTTGCGGACATGGTGATCACCCACGTGTGTGCAAAGTTCCCAGGCTCGGCCCATGACGCACACATAATGCGCAATAGCATCTTGCCACGACTGATGTCCAATCTGCAACAGGATCGTGGCTGTATTGTCGGTGAGTATGTGGAGTGGTGTAGCGTGCTGGTTGTGCGATGCTGTCCCCTGTCCAGTTGGAATAGCAACGGTTCTCTGTGTCCCTCACACCCAGGTGACTCTGCGTACCCGAATGGGGCATGGCTGCTCAGTCCATTGAGGAATCCTCGCACCCCAGCAGACGATCGCTACAATGAGGCACATGGGAGGACCAGACGTGTGGTCGAGCGTACCTTTGGCCTCCTCAAGTCCAGGTTCAGGTGCCTGGACCGCACCGGGGTGCGCTGGCGTACTCCCCACAGAAGGTGTGCCAGATAGTGGTGGCGTGCTGCATGCTGCACAATCTGGCCATTCGGAAGCAGATCCCCTCATCGTGGATGACGGAGATCAACCAGGGCCCCAGCCCGCAGACCAGGACAGCTCGAGTGAGGAGGACAGCGGAGAGGAGGAAGCTGGTAATGTGCGGCAGCAGCTCATCGCCCACT
>CAWUFW010031381.1:0-15629 GCA_963921515.1 Calotriton arnoldi | reverse complement strand
ATGCCCAAATAATGCAGGACAATGTGCCACACCAATATCAACCCCTGACTGTGACGACTTAGGACAATGCAATGTACAGGCCCGCACCCAGAGGCACAGTCACAACTGTCATGTGTGTCAACCATTGATGCCTGCAGAAACATAACATACATTGTTTGTGTCTCCCAAAAACAGGTGATGATGGGGACACAGCAGCAGACGCTGAGGAGTCCCAGTCCCAGGCTCAAGAGGATGCGGAGCTCACTGGCGTCGTACAGCCTCTGTCCTCCTCGGACGATGAAGACCAACCTGGCACATCCGGTGCAAGTCAACATGCAGCACCAGCAGGACCACCAGCTGCAGCACCAGCAGGACCACCAGCTGCACCCCCTGCACCCACCCCTCCAACGACTGTCACCACAAATACCATCCCTGCCGACATGGACAGAACAAGGAGCAACACCAGCACAGGGACCCTGGACCAACCTGGGGCCATGGACACCACCACCACCACCAACCCCCAAGGTGGACCAGGGTTATCTGTGCGTGCCACTGCACACACTGCACATGTCAGCAGGGGTGGTGGGAGGGGTGGGAGACAGAGGTCGCTGCTTGCAGACGTTGCTGGTGTGCATGATGACCCACAACTGGTACGCATAGCTGATGCGTACCAGTCCAGCAACCGGAGAGCTCAGCCAGGTAGTGGGGCTCCTCAGAGACATGAAACAGCAGCAGGCTGCCCATCATGCCCGCTTGGACTCCCACATGTCCCACGTGGAGTCACACATGTCCCGCGTGGACTCACACATGTCCCGCGTGGAGTCCAAGTGGGATGCACTGCATGAGATGACGGCGGTGCACAGGGACATTTTACAATGCCTCCGCCAGATGAACAGCAACCAGTCCACACCTCCCTGTGTGCCAACAACATCTGGTGCCGAACAAACTGCAACTGCCACAGGGAGGGAGGAGGACTCTGGCGGAGAGTCCCCTGCACCGCAGCAGCCTGTACTTGAGGGGCCCCCCAAGAAGAGGGGTCGTCCGAGGAGGGAAAAGTGAGAGGCCGATGGCCAAGCGCAACTCCCAGGAAGCCTGAACCTGTTCTGGATGTTCGCCTTGTGCACAGACTGTTCACCCTGTTGACGGCAACACTACTCCCACACATTGCATGGGGAGTACAAGTTGGACCAATGTGTCAGACAACTGTGGCCCCGATACTGGGGATCCTGTCTACCAGGACTTTCAATTCACCTAGGAACTTCGGATTGCAAGATTTATGTACAGCACTACCCATCCTATGCACTATTAACACAAATGTATCACAATAAACACACTAATACACCATACTTGCCTCTGTCGTGATTCCAACGTGGGTGCTGTTATGGGGATGATGAACTGCAAAATTACACTGTGTATGCGAACTGCAACAGCAAGGACAACACAGGCATGTGAGTACAGGCAACGTGACACACATGAGGGAGACACACCACCAGGGCTACACAACACATACACACCTAGGCCATCTGACTCATTGCCTACACTGATGTTGCCAGGGAAGACGGTGCAATGCACAGACACCACACCCATTCCCAGTTGTAGTCAAGTAGCCCACAGGTGCAGTAAGCAAATGGCAGTCAAATGTGTGACCACAGACAACGCACATCACAAAGTGAAGCACAGGTTTATTACACAGTTGCAACATGTCGTAACCACTACAGATGCAAGGTAATCCCACCTGGCAGCGGGCACACAGTCAACAACTGTAGACGGAAGGAAGTCCATGGGTGTGGCGCACATCACCTGTAGGGACACAACAGCTACCAGCCTGGATGTGCAATCACGTCGTCGGTGGACACAGTTGACCAAACGAATCTGAAAGTACCCTGTGAAGGACAGAAATGACACACAGTCAAAAGCAATGGAGTACAGGACAGAACAGCAAAACTCATGCACAATACATGTTACAAGATACCCACCCAGAACCAAGTTAGCATGTCAACACTGTTGGGGAGTACAGCCCACCTGTTAGCACACATCGCAACACACATCCAGTCAAGTAGCCCATGGACACACTCCAACAGCACCAGAGCACCACCCACACATCATGCCAACTCACATCATTGACATGACACCTCAGGATACTCACATTCAGCTAAAGAAGTTGGTGATGAGCTGTGTGCGGACATCACCATCATCATCATCATCATCATCGCCACTGGCATCGTGGTCCAGGCCAGGATCCTCCACAGGTGGCGGATGTTGGTCATTGTCATCCTGGATGAGAGGCAACTCCTTCCGCACTGCCAGGTTGTGGAGCATGCAGCAGACGATGATAATCTTGCACACTTTCGCAGGGGCATATGGGAGGGACCCTCCGGTCTTGTCCAGGCAGCGGAAGCGGCTCTTCAGGAGACCAAATGTCCGCTCAATCACTCTCCTGGTCCGACCATGTGCCTCATTGTAGCGCATCTGGGCTGGTGTCACAGGGTTCCTGAGGGGTGTCAGCAACCACGGCATGTTGGGGTATCCCGAGTCACCTACGGACAGACAAGTGCACATTAGCTGACTTGGAAAAGTGGGCGGAATACTACAGATCAGATCACACACAATGGCACAAAGTCAGTACACACCGACAAGCCAGGCACGCTGGTTCTGCATCTGTGCCATCATCCTGGGGATGCGACTACTCCTCATCACAAAGGCATCGTGTGCTGAACCAGGGAAACGGGCACACACGTGTGTGATGGTCATGTCTGCAAGACACACCACCAGTGCATTGACCGAGTGGTAGTGCTTGCGGTTCCTGTAGGCCTGCTCCTGGGCCTGTGGTGGTACCAAAGCCACATGTGTCCCATCAATGGAGCCAATGACATGCGGCATCCTCCCCAGGGCATAAAAGTCACTCTTCACGTCAGTGAGTCGTCGCAGTCTAGGGAAATAGATGTACCGGTTCAGGAATAGCAACATTGCCGCCAAAACATCGCGGAGCACACGGCTCAACATGGTCTGTGACATCCCACCAGCAGTCGCCACAGTATGTTGGAAGGTACCGGTGGCAAAGAAGTGTAGGGCTGCCATCACCTTCACCTTGGGGGTCAGCGCTGTAGGATACGGCCGGCCAGGCTGCAAATGTGGGGACAACTGCACTGCCAAATCCTCAATCAGCTGCCTGGTGAAGCGGTACCGCCGGATGCTGTCCCGTTCCACCATCGTTGCCAGGTCTGGGAATGGTCGATGGACAGCAGGAGCCCTGCAGTGCAGAGGAGAAGTAAGCAAGATTGTCAGTCACCCCACATATGCGGCATTGAACACACTCAAGATCCCAACATACATCATTATGAGGCACAACTACATGAAGTGTGCAGTTCCGGAAGGACATGTATGGTACATACATGGCCAACATCTGTCAACACGGTCCAACAGGTGGCATCAATTAGTCCCAGGTTGGCCCATTGGATATCATGAGGCCGTGTCACAGTTCCCATCTCCTGCTGCCGTGTCACAATAACCCCCACAGTGACATGTGAGGACAGATGTGCCCCAGGCACCACAGCTCAACGACAGGTACATTCCCAGGGACCCTGTATTGCCACATGGACACTGGCATTACATGGAGTATCATGTATACACCACAGCAAAACAACCATGACCCCCACAGGTAGTGGCCCCACTTGCCACGGCAGGACAGACATGGACGCCTGTGACACACACACGCACAACATCAAAGTCCATGCACACACAACCTGGATGTGGAGACTGTCTCCCATTGTGCACATGAAATCAGAGACATTGTAAACACTACATGCACAAAGACTGTGGAGGACCATCACTATTGTGCCACTGGGACACCCTGGCTCAAACATACCGTCCCACATGGGACTCACGGGGTATGTGACATGACATACACATACACCACCGTGAAATGTGACCATGGCACATGCACAGATATGAACAGTTGCACATCACAGTGGTCATGTACACGTAACACCCAGGATCCTGTCCCCATGAACACGTGCACAGCCTGGGGGTGGCTGCCCACAGGTGACACCCACAGGACAACATGTACACCAACATACACACAATAGGAAATGCAGCCTTACATGCCTTATGATAAAGTTTGGACAGGCTGTCGTGATGTAGGTGTGCCCCTCACTCCCTGGGAGCTATCTGTGGCTGGCATATGTCCATCTGAGACAGGCATGCTGACATATGCCAGTCACATGTACAGTGATGCGTTGTACTGCAATGGACCGATCGGTGCCTCCGGCCGGCCCATTGCATTCAATGTGTGCGGGCACGCGTTGTACCCCTGTACGCGTTGTACTGCAATGGACCGATCGGTGCCTCCGGCCGGCCCATTGCATTCAATGTGTGCGGGTACGCGTTGTACCCCTGTACGCGTTGTACTGCAATGGACCGATCGGTGCCTCCGGCCGGCCCATTGCATTCAATGTGTGCGGGCACGCGTTGTACCCCTGTACGCGTTGTACTGCAATGGACCGATCGGTGCCTCCGGCCGGCCCATTGCATTCAATGTGTGCGGGTACGCGTTGTACCCCTGTACGCGTTGAACTGCAATGGACCGATCGGTGCCTCCGGCCGGCCCATTGCATTCAATGTGTGCGGGTACGCGTTGTACCCCTGTACGCGTTGTACTGCAATGGACCGATCGGTGCCTCCGGCCGGCCCATTGCATTCAATGTGTGCGGGTACGCCGTTGTACTCCTGTACGCGTTGAACTGCAATGGACCGATCGGTGCCTCCGGCCGGCCCATTGCATTCAATGTGTGCGGGTACGCGTTGTACCCTGTACGCGTTGTACTGCAATGGACCGATCGGTGCCTCCGGCCGGCCCATTGCATTCAATGTGTGCGGGTACGCGTTGTACCCCTGTACGCGTTGTACTGCAATGGACCGATCGGTGCCTCCGGCCGGCCCATTGCATTCAATGTGCGGGTACGCCGTTGTACCCCTGTACGCGTTGTACCGCAATGGACCGATCGGTGCGCACCCATTGACAATGGGCTTGCCTGGCAACGGACGCTGCTCAATTTCGAACGAGTCGGTTGCTGGAAAATCAGTTGGTCACCCACAACAATGTTGCAAAATCATGTATGTCATGAAGTTGAAGATTTGAAGGATGCTGTGGGCGTGTTTTGGTGCTGCTATTCCATGGATTGGCCAGATTCAGAAGATGCAAACGACTTGGACCTATCACTTTGGACACAAGGGACAGTATCTGCCTCTCCAGCACATATATATTGCTGGCTGTTCCCCTGAGAGCTCACTTGCCTGCACTACATGCTCCAGGACGACATCTGCCACTGCACTGCTGCTGTCTCTGCCCCTCTGGACCCTGCAATGGCACGTACTGTGGAGAGAGCCCCAGCCTTCAGCCTTGAAGAGAACCAGGCCCTGCTGGACAGCCTATTTCCACAGTACAGCAAGCTGTATGGGACACCAGGGGAGCAGGTGAGTGTTCTGTGCACTGCCTTTCTGAATGTGCATTTTGTCTGACTAGCAAGGCTGAAAGTCTGCACGCCACTGGCTAGCAGGCTCACTGAGTAGTTGTCACCCCCATAGTGTGTAGTGACATGCACTGGACAGGTATGGTGCAGTGACAGTGCATTTGAACATGGTTTTACTTCCCATGCAATGATACCATGTAGTGACGTCTGGCAAACTGTCCATGGGCAGCTTTGCACTGCCTGTGTACATCATGTGCCCCTGTGATTGAGACATGTATATACAACTGTGTCATGCACGGATATGTTGCATGTGTGGTAATGGCCTTTTCACTTTGTCATCCTGACAGGTTAATGCCCATCGGAAGCAGGAGATCTGGAAGGACATCGTCCGGGCCGTCCGGTCCGTGGGGGTCTACAAGCGCCGGATCCGCAACTGCCAGAAGAGGTGGCAGGACCTTCGGGCTGGACCCGGAGGATTGCACGGGTCCAGCTGAAGCTGTCGCCTCCTCGCAGGAGGGGCGGAACACGGACCCTGACCCCCACATGCTCCAGATCCTGGCGGTGGTGTTTCCAGACCTGGATGGGCAGCTGAAGGCCAGACAGCAGCAAGGAGGGGGTGAGTCAAAGACTGCACTGTGAACTCTGTATTACATGCTTTGTGCCCTCCTCTGGCCTGGTTCAACTGCCACAGTGCAGCAGTCATGTTGTCCAGGAGCCATGTCCCTCTATTGTGCACTGCCCACTGCTCATCTGATACCCAGGTGTGGCCCTTACATTCAGGGAATTGTGTCACTTGGGACTGTGTCCTTGCAGTTTGCTTCACTAAAGGTGGGGGACAGCATCTGTTTCCCTAACTCTGTTGTGGGCATCATGGGTGGGTCCATTGTTCACACAACGCCTGTGTTTGGACATGTGATCTGCGTGTTGCTTTGATATGCGGTCCACTTGCTGAGCTGAGCCACCACATGTGCCTGGGGTATGTGGCACACGCCCATGCAGCGGGTGGGAACAATGTTTGGGCCCCAGGAGTGTGCAGATTACGTGTGTCACACATACATAGCCAGCTATCCACTGTCCAGGGCACATCCTCATTCATGTGGAGCAGGACAGTCATGCCTACTCCAGGCCATGCAATGCACTCTGTACTCCCACTCCCGTGTATCAGCTGACACATTGTGCACAGTGATTTGACCCTCAGGTGTCTGCCTCTGTGTCAGTGTGCTGTGGATTAGTTGCCAGGACTGCTGGGGTGTTTCTTGGTAGGGGCTCAGCATGCCCCTGGAGATGTGACCATAGGAGACGATACTTGTGTGTCACATAGGTGTTTGATCAGCTGCCCGTGCAGACTGGGGTATGCGAATGTGAAGTTCAGGCAGCTGTTCCCCATTCACAGCAAATTGTGAGGGGCTCAGGTTCAGAGGGTAGTGTCACAGGTCTCCCATATGTCCAATAGGTATGACCTGGACAGATGAGGGTTAAGATGATGTGTTGTGTGGGGATGTACATGTGCACTTGTGCAGCTCCAGGACTTGCATTCCCCATGACCTACTATTGTGACACAGTGCATAGTGTTGTTGTCTGGCTGCTAAGTCATACATCACTGAGACAGTGATGTATGACTTAGCAGTCATGCCTCTGCCATGGCATGTGTCAACTTATTGGTGGTCCTGCAGGGGAGTGACATGTGCTACATGCACACCATTGTGGCGATGGCTATCAGGACATGGGTGCATCATGGTGTCTGTCGCTGGTATGCATCACATGCATTTCCTATTTGACTCTGGGCATCCCTTTCATCCGGAAACCTGTACTGACTCAGTGGCAAGAGCTGTGATGTGTGCATGTCCACATGCCACACCGTGTCCTCTGCACTGTCCAACTACTGTGTACTTGGTGCATGTGTCCACACTGGGGTGTTGCAATCCAACAGACACCAGACAGATGGGTGCAAGGCCATGTGGGATGTGAGTGCCATGCTTGGCATCAGACTGACAATTGGCTTCTCCTGTTCAGTTAGGCACTTTTAGCAATGTACAACTAATGATGCCAGGGCTTGCTCTGTAATGTGCTGTGCTCACAGTGGTGTGTGCGTTTGGTGCAGGTGACTGATGTCTGTCTGTTTCCCCATTGTTTGCAGATACATCCACGGCCACGGAAGGGGACAGCTCCACGGACCAGGAGGAGCCAGAGAGCCAGACTGGGTCAGCAGCCGAGGAGTGGTCGGAGGGACCCAGTGGCACGGAGGGCGAGGGGAGCCACACCGAGGAGTCCTCAGCACCATCCACCTCAGCTGAGGACCAGAGCAACTCGGAGGATGACTCCTTGTGGAGGCGGGTGTCAGCAGCCACCACACCCCAGCTAGTGTTGCTGTCCCCGCCACCACCAGCACCACCACCGCCCTCCCATCGGCTCCCATTCCCCAGGTCCGTGGAGGCTCCCATGTTCGGGAGCGTGTCTCCTTTGGGCCAGGCACCGCACCCCTGCCCCTGTGTCCCCTGCTGCCCTGAGTGAGGAGTCTGTGTACCTCCTTCGCCAGCTCCATGTAGGGCAGACAGCCATGCTGAGTGTCCTCCATGCGCACACCGCACTGTTGACTCAGCTGGTGTCGTTCATGGAGGGCATCTCATCGGGCATGTCTGACCTACAGAGGGGCAATAGGTCCATGGACTCCTCCCTGACGGCAGCAGTGTCCCTCCTCAGACAGTCCCTCACCCCTCCTGCCTCTGCTCCATCCACACTCCCCAGCACCTTACCCGTCCCAAGCACACACACACCGGCACAGGCACACACCAGCACACACACGTCCAGCACACAGACACACACGCCACAAACAAAACGCACACGCACGCACAGTCAGGGGACTGAAACCAGACTCACAGGGGATGGGGCCCTGGTACACACACACGCATCCACGGGCACTGCGCAGTCCTCAGTTGCCTCTCCTCCAAAGCACCCTCCCTTGCCTCACCTGCAACCCCAAAGACCCAGCGCCTCTTCCTCAGTGACCTCGGCCTCTTCCCTCCGATCCAGCTGCTCCAGCATCCAGGGTGAAGAGGAAGCCCCCCACACGGAGCAGAGTGCCCTCGCCCCCGGACACCCTCCCCAGGCGCAGACAGACTGAGGCCCCCACCCGCAAGTCCCCCGGGAGTGCTAAGAGCAAGACCCCGCCGCCGCCCTGCAGCTCAAGCACCAGGTCTCCTTCCTCCATCCCTCAGGCCCCCACTCCACAGGTGCCCCCACCACACCCTGCCCCAGGTTCCCCACCCACAGATATACCATCCCCAAGAGGCTCCGGCCTTCTCCCCTGCCACTTGCTCTCCCGGCACCACACCCCCGCTGCGCTTGTCTGTGCCACTGATGTGGTGAGGGTGTCCTCCCCTCTGTCCAGCCCACCTTGCCTGTTCCCCATTCTCCTCCCCTGGTGGTAGGCACTGCAGTGGAGTCCACTACCACCCTGTCTGACTTGGGCACTGCAGTGGCGGACCTGTCCACTCCATCTGCAGGGTCCACTGCAGTCGTGCCGGCACCCACAACATCTGAGCCATGCCCCCAGTTGTGCCGGCACACACCATGTCAGACACCTCCACTGCAGTTGTCAGTGGCTCTCCAGCACCCACCACCCCTTCCCTGCTTCCTCCTGGTGAGCCCTGATCCTGTCCCTGCGGTGCCTGGCCTACCCCCCGGTTGCCCCTCCTAGTGGATTGTCCCTGGTTTTGTGCAGGCATGTGTAGGGTGGCATCTGCCACTGTCACCCACTTGTGACTTTGTTGATGGACTGGCCATTGGCCTTTGTTTATGTTCTACCGGACTTCTACTTTTAATGCCACATATGCTGAATAAAGCAACTTTCTGTTCTCTAGTGCTTTTGCTTCTGATGTACATGATGTTGATGATGCTAACCATGCCCTTGCTGCAGTGATGGTGATATTTGGTCTCATGATAATGAAGTGTTACTGTGCAGGAACCCATGTGGTCCAGGGGGAATGTGTCCTATCCTGTGGTGTATCCATGTCATCCATAGCAGCATCTGAGGGTGTCATGTGTTCAGTATTTGGCAATGGGATTTCCTACTTAGATTGGCTATTTCACATCTGTGGCTTCCACCCCTGCACATCTGTTGTGCCTGCCATTGTTCAATTCGCCTACTTCCCTGACCGTGTGGCCATCTCCAGTGGACATGCAGGTTTGGGCATCAATGGGGAAGGACTCATCTGTGTTGTCAGTGCAACATTGCTATACAAGTGTGTTGGATCTGTGCTGATGATTCCGTTGGCACTTCCATGACCAGGCTGATGTGACGGGAGCCCTCATTTGGTGCTAATTGTTGATTGTGTGACCAAGTGCTCAGCTGACATGATGGGGCCCTACTGAGGCAACATATGGCACAGCTTTCCTCACACAGGAGTGGAGTCCCCTCATGGCAGTGTGTACTCCTGTGACATTGCCTGCGCCCAAGGTGTGTGTTGTATGTGCATGTCTGTGTGTTCACTTCCGTTTAGCTGTGCATGCTGTGATCCCTAGTGTTGTACCTGTTTGTGATGCTAGCTGAGTTGAGCTATGTTCCCCCAAAGTCTTCTCCCTGGGTTCTCTGTGATGTGGGTGCATGGCACATTACTGGTCATCAGGGTGTCACCCATAGGTGTGTTTGCTGTCAGGGCTGAGTTTGTGTGCAGACGCAGATGGGTCACAGTCAGGTTTCCCTTGGCACTTGTTGTTTGCCCCTGTCATGTGATTTCCAGTTTGTGTTATCTTTCAGTGATTGTGACACGTTGTGTGTGTGACTGCTGGCACTCCTCAGGGTCCGGGCTGCAATGTTGGTTGTTGTCTATGTGTGTTCTTTGTGGGTGACCTTGGCTTCTTCATTGGTGTGTGACTGTGGCTGTGATCCCATTGGTTGGTGTGGTATTGCCGTCATGTCCATGTACAGCGTAGTGTGCAGTGTGTCAGACATTCAGGAGTCTTGTTGAGTGTCCATGTGTGATGTGTTTCTGCACCTTGGTTCCCACCCACCACCCTGGAATAGTCATGGGTGCATGTGCAATGTCACCAGTGCATGTGTGCTTCACTGCTGCACATTGTTGGAGGTCGAGGGGTGTGGTGTTGAGTGTGTGCAGATGAGAGTTGTTGCCCGGCTAGGCCCCTGCCTCCATGTTGGCCTTGGCTTACTGGCCATGCTGTTTGATTTGTGCTTGTGTAGGTGTGATGGTAGTTAGTTGCTCAGTACACATGACTGTGGTTCACAGTGTGAACCACATTTAGCTTTGTCATCACAGTGGGATTGTAATGCAGCCCAGGGTCACCACATTGTGGGGGCCCTGGGGGTGGTGCTGTGGTGTGTCTGTGTCTTGCTGTGTCAGTTGCTGTCCCTACGTGCCTGTGTGACATGTGTGATTTGTGCTCCCTCTCATCTGACAATGCCTGCTTGCCCACATAGGGGATTTGGATCCATGAGTTACCTTTGTGTGGCACTGTATGCACATCTGTATGATTGGTATTCAGGTCTCCTCATGTGTTGTGTGGTTGCCTGGGGACACTGGCACCCCCTCACCTGTTGTGTATGATGTGCAGTGTGGGTCTGCCTGTTTGTGTTTGTGCATCTGCACCACTGCATTGGCATATCTTGGGTGTGCCATTGGCTGTATGTAGTTTGGTGGGTTTCCTGCTGTCCCTGGGACTCCTAGGTCATCGGTCAGCACAATGATCATGGTTTGTGTGTCCCATTGCTGCCATGGTATGGTATCTGTTCACCTCACATCTGCAGTCTCCACAGGGTATCTGCATGTGTGTGCCCATTGGTGCAAATATGTGGGTCTGCATTCTGATGGTCACTTCTGTCATTGTGTCATTGATGATTGTTGACGGTGTCAGCCCCCATGGGTGTTGTTTGTCTGCACATGGCCAAAGGTATGTCTTATTTGCACTGCAGGATTTGGCTCCCCCAATTTATGTTGCAATGGGACACATACACTACTTTGCCACTGATGTGTTTGTTGTTCTGTGACCAGGAATCATCCATGCAGTTTGGCAGTTGCACCTCTTTCTTTGTCAACACTTACCTTTTGGTCACTGTGATGATGGGGGTTTGGACCCCATTGCCACAATGTTCGAAATGTGCTTCAGCTATGGACCCCACACTTACATTTTGGTCACTGTGATGATGGGGGTTTGGACCCCATTGCCACAATGTTCAAAATGTGCTTCAGCTATGGACCCCACACTTACATTTTGGTCACTGTGATGATGGGGGTTTGGACCCCATTGCCACAATGTTCAAAGTGTGCTTCAGCTATGGACCCCACACTTACATTTTGGTCACTGTGATGATGGGGGTTTGGACCCCATTGCCACAATGGTCATGGCCTGCTTAGCATTGTGGGTGCCACACACATATATGTGTGGCACATGTGCTAGGGGGTCACATTGTATGTTCAAAGTCATGTTCGGTGTTGTAGGCATTTGACACAGTCTACACACGCTTGTCATGGTGTTGGGGGATGTCTTCTTCTTGCATTCCCTAGGTTGTGGTGTGCTGGTTGTGTCATGCATTGTCCATCCTATGAGTGGGGTGGTAGTAGTGGTAGGCATCCAGCCCCCCTGGGTGAGGGTGGTAGTAGTGGTAGGCATCCAGCCCCCCTGGGTGAGGGTGGTAGTAGTGGTAGGCATCCAGCCCCCTGGGTGAGGGTGGTAGTAGTGGTAGGCATCCTGCCCCCCTGGCTAAGGGTGGTAGTAGTGGTAGGCATCCAGCCCCCTGGGTAAGGGTGGTAGTAGTGGTAGGCATCCTGCCCCCTGGGTAAGGGTGGTAGTAGTGGTAGGCATCCAGCCCCCTGGGTGAGGGTGGTAGTAGTGGTAGGCATCCAGCCCCCTGGCTAAGGGTGGTAGTAGTGGTAGGCATCCAGCCCCCCTGGGTGAGGGTGGTAGTAGTGGTAGGCATCCAGCCCCCTGGGTAAGGGTGGTAGTAGTGGTAGGCATCCAGCCCCCCTGGGTAAGGGTGGTAGTAGTGGTAGGCATCCAGCCCCCCTGGCTAAGGGTGGTAGTAGTGGTAGGCATCCTGCCCCCCTGGCTAAGGGTGGTAGTAGTGGTAGGCATCCAGCCCCCCTGGGTGAGGGTGGTAGTAGTGGTAGGCATCCTGCCCCCCTGGCTAAGGGTGGTAGTAGTGGTAGGCATCCAGCCCCCTGGGTAGGGGGTGGTGGTGCGCATTCAGGCCCCTGTGTGCATATGTGGCATTGGTGATGGGCATCCCGCCCCTATGGTGCTGCTGTTGCTGGTGTAAGTATATTCAGCATTCCCTGTGTGTGTGTGTGATGTGTGCGTATACGTGTTGTATGTGTTTTGTGGTTGGTGTCTGGCTTACCTTCTGCGCCGTACGCGTCCGTGCCTGTTCCGGTAGTAAATGGTAGAATATTGGTATGATCGGGACGAAGGGATTCATGGTTGGTTCGTGTCGTTCGCCCTTCTCGTTGCTTCGCGGTCGTCCTCGCCGCTTGGCTTCGTCCTCGTCGCCTAGCCGTCCTCGCCGGGTGCTGTGTCTGCCTCGGAGCCGTGGATCGTAGTTGTGGCGCGACTCGGAGCTTATGTGCGCCTCTCCCGGATGCTTTGGCGTGCCGTGGCGTAGCGACGGGTTCGGGCGCTGCACGAAAGCGCATCGTACTTGATCGGCCAGACGGAGCTGCATTTTCCTTCCGTGCGACTCGATTCGGCGCTCGATTCGCCTCGGTCGGAGAACAGGACCTGGTTTGGGTGAGTACGGCTCGGCCGGGATTCTTTGCTGTTGTGCGCATCGCATTTGCTCGCTCGGTGTACTGTACACGGATCGGTCGGAAACAGGCCTGCGATGGCTTTTTCCCGACCGAATGGTGTTGAGTGCGCCTCCGACCGAGATCGAATCGCCTCATAGTATATTAAACTAATAAAAACAAAAAACGAAATATTTTCTTAATCTAAAAGGACTTAGGGCCGAATCTGATCTCGGTCGAGGCGCACGCGGTGCCACCGATTCGGCCGAGTTAAAGCCAGGCCCATGCCTGTTTCACCGACGCAGGTCCTCGCATATAATTCCGACCGAGGCGGAGTACAATGCGCACAACTGCATACATTCGCCCAGTCGCACGCAACCCAATGCAGGTCCTGCCCTCCGTACCGCGGCGGATCTGAAACGCAAGATCGCGCTCGCACGGCTGGCCAGCCTGTGCCGCCGCCCCGTCCAGCCGGTCAGGGAAGGTGCTCGTGACACGCCGAACCTGCCGCTCCAGGCAGTAAAGTCCGGGAGAGGCGCACATCAAGCTCCGATTCCCGCCACATTTCTTAAGTCTACTACTATAGCATATTAAACTAATAAAACAAAAACTAAATATTTCCCAATCTAAAAGGACTTAGGGCCTATGGCCGGTGCATCTCGGTCGGAGGCGCACCCAACACCATTCGGTCGGGAAGTTAAAGCCAGGCGAACGCCTGTTTCCCGACCGATCCGCACATAACCACCGAGCAAGCAAGTACGCATGCACAACTGCATACAATTCCGACCCAGCCGTACTCACCCAACCAGGTCCTGCTTTCCCACCAGGCGGATCTGGAAACGCAAAATCGAGCCGCACGGAAGCCAAAATGCAGCCCCGTCCGGCCGGACAAGTACGGCGCGCTTCCGTGCAGCGCTGCCGAACCCATCGCTACGCACGGCACGTCAAAGCATCCGGGAGAGGCGCACATAAGCTCCGATTCGCGCCACAACACGATCCACGGCTGCACGAGAGCGAACACGCCAGCGACGACGGAGCGAGGCGAAGCAAACGAGAAAGACGAACGAGACGAACCAACCATGAATCCCATCGTGCCGATCCCTACCAATATTCTACATCTACTACCGGAACAGGCACGGACGCGTACGGCGCAGAAGGTAAGTCAGACACCAACCACAAAAACAAACTACACATACCCGACATATCACACACACACAGAGGGATGCAGAAATTACTTACACCAGCAACAGCAGCACCACTAGGGGCGGGATGGCCATCACCAATGCCACACTATACACATAGGGGCCTGGATGCCCACCACCACTACCACCCCTACCCAGGGGTGCCAGATGCCTACCACTACTACCACCTCTACCCAGGGGGTGCCAGATGCCTACCACTACTACCACCTCTACCCATGGGGGGGCTGGATGCCTGCCACTACTACCACCTCTACCCATGGGGGCTAGGATGCCTGTCACCACTACTCACCTCTTGCCCAGGGGTGCCAGATGCCTACCACTACTACCACCACTCTACCCAGGGGTGCCAGATGCCTACCACTACTAACCACCTTACCCAGGGGTGCCAGATGCCTACCACTACTACCACCTCTACCCAGGGGGTGCCAGGATGCCTACCACTACTACCACCTCCACCCATGGGGGCTGGATGCCTGTCACTACTACTCACCTCTACCCATGGGGTGCTAGATGCCTACCACTACTACCACCCTTACCCAGGGGTGCCAGATGCCTACCACTACTACCACCTCTACCCATGGGGTGCTAGATGCCTGCCACTACTACCACCTCTTACCCAGGGGGCTGGATGCCCGCCACTACTACCACCTCTACCCAGGGGGTGCCAGGTGCCTACCACTACTACCACCCACTCAGGGGTGCCAGATGCCTACCACCACTACCACCTCTACCCAGGGGTGCCAGATGCCTACCACACACTACCACCATCTACCCATGTGGGTGCCAGGATGCCTACCACTACTACCACCTCTACCCATGGGGGTGCCGGATGCCTGCCACTACTACCACCTCTACCCATGGGGGCATGGATGCCTGCCACTACTACCACCATCTACCCAGGGGTGCCAGATGCCCACCACTACTACCACCTCCACCCATGGGGTGCCGGATGCCTGCCACTACTACCACCTCTACCCAGGGGTGCAGGATGCCTACCACTACTACCACCCTCACCCAGGGGTGCCAGATGCCTACCACTTCTACCACCCCTACCCAGGGGTGCCAGATGCCTACCACTACTACCACCCCTACCCATGGGGTGCCAGATGCCTGCCACTACTACCACCTCTACCCATGGGTGGCTGGATGCCCTGCCACTACTACCACCTCTACCCATGGGGTGCCAGATGCCTACCACTACTACCACCTCTTACCCAGGGTGCCAGATGCCTACCACTACTACACTT
>CAWUFW010031380.1:0-15631 GCA_963921515.1 Calotriton arnoldi | reverse complement strand
GTACTTCGTTCAGTTACGTATTGCTTCTTGCTTCTTTCTGCACCTCTCTTGCTTCTTTCATGCACTTCTCTTGTCTCTTTCTGCCCTTCTCTTGCTTCTTTTTATACTTCTCTTGCCTCTTTCTGTACTTCTCTTGCCTCTTTCTTCACCTCTCGTGCCTCTTTCTGCATCTCTCTTGCCTCTTTCAGCACTTCTCTTGCTTCTTTCTGCCCTTCTCTTGCCTTTTCTGTAAATCTCTTGCTCTCTTTCTGCATTCCTTTTGCCTCTTTCTGCACTCCCTCTCCCTACTTTCTGCACTCTCTTGCTTCTTTATGTGACCTCACTTGCTTCTTTCTGCACCTCTCCTGTCTCTTTCTGCATCTCTCTTGCCTCTTTCTGCACTTCTCTTGCCTCTTTCTGTACCTCTCTTGTCTCTCTTTCTGTATCTCACTTGCCTCTTTCTGCATTTGTCTTGCTTTTTCTGCAAATCTCTTGCCTCTTTCTGCATTCCTTTGCCTCTTTCTGCACTTCTTCTACCTCTTTCTGCACTCTCTCTTGCCTCTTTCCGCACCTCACCTCTCTTCTTTCCGCACCTCTCTTGCCTTTATCTGCACCTCTCTTCCTTCTTTCTGGACTTCTCTTGCCTCTTTCTGCACTTCTCTTCCTCTTCCTGCACCTCCCTTCCTCTTCTGCACATTTCTTCCTCTTTCTGTATTTCTCTTGCTTCTTTCTGCACTTCTCTTGCTTCTTTCTGCACCTCTCTTACCTCTTTCTGTACTTCTCTTGCCTCTTTCTGCACCTCACTCTCTTCTTTCTGTACATCTCTTCTCCTCTTTCTGCACTTCTCTTGCCTCTTTATGCAATTCTCTTGCTTGTTTCTGCACCTCGATTGTTCCTCTTCTAGCACTTCTCTTTGCCTTCTTTTGGCACTTCTCTTGCTTCTTTCTGAACCTCTCTTGCTTCTTTTTCTATACTTCTCTTGCCTCTTTCTGCCCTTCTCTTGCTTCTTTCTGTCCCTTCTCTTGACTCTTTCTGCGCTTCTCTTGCCTCTTTCTGTAGTTCTCTCACTTCTTTTGCACTTCGCCTGCCTCTTTCTAGTACTTCTCTTGCCTCTTTCTTCACTTCTCTTGCTCTTTATGCTTTTCTCTTGCTTATTTTTTCTTCTCTTGCTTCTTTCTGCACTCTCTTGCTTCTTTCTACACTCTCTTGCTTTTTCTGTACTTCTCTTGCTTCTTTCTGCTCTCTGCCTCTTTCTGTAACCTTTCTTCCTCTTTCCGCACCTCTCTTGCCTTTATCTGCACCTCCCTTCCTTCTTTCTGGACTTCTCTTGCCTCTTTCTGCACTTCTCTTTCCTCTTTCTGCACCTCTCTTGCCTCTTTCTGCATTTCTATCTTCCTCTTTCTGTACTTCTCTTGCTTCTTTCTGCACTTCTCTTTGCTTCTTTCTGCACCCCTCTTGCCTCTTTCTGTACTTCTCTTGCCTCTTTCTGCACCTCACTTTCTTCTTTCTGTACATCTCTTTCCTCTTTCTGCACTTCTCTTGCTTGTTTCTGTACCTCCCTTGTTCCTTTCTCTGTACTTCTCTTGCCTTCTTTCTGCACTTCTATTGCTTCTTTCTACACTTCTCTTGCCACTTTCTGCACTTCCTCTCGCCTCTTTCTGTACCTCTATTGCCTCCATCTGCATCCCACTTGCCTCTTTCTGCATTTCTCTTGCCTCTTTCAGCACTTCTCTTTTTTTCTGCCCTTCTCTTGCCTTTCTGCACATCTCTTGCCTTTTGTGGACTTCTCTTGACTCTTTCTGCACTTTTCTTGCCTCTATCTGCACCTTCCTTTGCCTCTTTCTGCACATTTCTTCCTCTTTCTGCACTTCTCTTGCTTCTTTCTACACTTCTCTTGCTTCTTCCTGCACTTGTCTTGCATCTTTCTGGACTTCTCATGCTTGTTTCTGCACCTCTCTTGTTCCTTTCTGCACTTCTCTTGCCTCTTTCTGCACTTCTCTTGCTTTTTTCTGCACCTCTCTTGCTCCTTTCTCCACTTCTCTTGCCTCTTTCTGCACTTCTCTTTCCTCTTTCTGCACCTCCCTTGCCTCTTTCTGCATATTTCTTCCTCTTTCTGTACTTCTCTTGCTTCTTTCTGCACTTCTCTTGCTTCTTTCTGCACCTCTCTTGCCTCTTTCTGTACTTCTCTTGCCTCTTTCTGCACCTCACTCTCTTCTTTCTGTACATCTCTTTCCTCTTTCTGCACTTCTCTTGCCTCTTTCTGCACTTCTCTTGCTTGTTACTGCACCTCCCTTGTTCCTTTCTGTACTTCTCTTGCCTCTTTCTGCACTTCTATTGCTTCTTTCTATACTTCTCTTGCCTCTTTCTGCACTTCTCTTGCTTCTTTCTACAACTCTCTTGCTTCTTTCTGCACTTCTCTTGCCTTTTTCTGTACTTCTCTTGCTTCCTTCTGCACTAATCTTGCCTCTTTCTGCGCTTCTCTTGGCTCTTTCTGTGCTTCTCTTGCTTCTTTCTGCACTTATCTTGCTCCCTTCTGTACTTCTCTGGCTTCTTTCTTCACTTCTCTTGCTTCTTTCTGCGCTTCTCTTGCTTCTTTCTGTACTTTTCTTGCCTCTTTTTGTGCTTCTCTTGCCTCTTTCTGCACTTCTCTTGCCTCTTTCTGTACCTCTCTTGCCTCCTTCTGCATCCCACTTGCCTCTTTCTGCATTTCTCTTGCCTCTTTCAGCACTTCTCTTGCTTTTTTCTGCCCTTCTCTTGCCTTTTTCTGCACATCTCTTGCCTTTTTCTGTACTTCTCTGGCCTCTTTCTGTACTTCTCTTGCCTCTTTCTGCAGTTCTCTTGCTTATTTTTGCACTTCTCTTGCCTCTTTCTGTACTTCTCTTGCCTCTTTCTTCACCTCTCTTGCCTCTTTCAGCATCTCTCTTGCCTCTTTCTTCACTTCTCTTGCTTCTTTCTGCACTTCTCTTGCCTCTTTCTGTACTTCTCTGGCCTCTTTCTTCACTTCTCTTGCTTCTTTCTGTGCTTCTCTTGCTTCTTTCTGCACTTTTCTTGCCTCTTTTTGCGCTTCTCTTGCTTGTTTCTGCACCTCTCTTGCTTCTTTCTGCACTTCTCTTGCCTCTTTCTGTACTTCTATTGCCCCTTTCTGTATCTGCACTTCTCTTGCTTCTTTCTGCACCTCTCTTGCTTCTTTCTGTACTTTTCTTGCCTCTTTCTGTACTTCTCTTGCTTCTTTCTGCACTTCTCTTGCCTCTCTGTGCTTCTCTTGGCTCTTTCTTTGCTTCTCTTGCTTCTTTTTGCACTTATCTTGCCTCTTTCTGTAATTCTCTGGCCTCTTTCTTCACTTCTCTTGCTTCTTTCTGCGCTTCTCTTGCTTCTTTCTGCACTTTTCTTGCCTCTTTTTGCGCTTCTCTTGCTTCTTTCTGCACTTCTCTCGCCTCTTTCTGTACCTATATTGCCTCCATCTGCATCCCACTTGCCTCTTTCTGCATTTCTCTTGTCTCTTTCAGCACTTCTCTTGCTTTTTTTCTGCCCTTCTCTTGCCTTTTTCTGCACATCTCTTGCCTTTTTGTGGACTTCTCTTGACTCTTTCTGCACTTCTCTTGCCTCTATCTGCACCTTCCTTGCCTCTTTCTGCACATTTCTTCCTCTTTCTGCACTTCTCTTGCTTCTTTCTGCACTTCTCTTGCTTCTTCTGCACTTCTCTTGCTTCTTCCTGCACTTCTCTTGCATCTTTCTGCACTTCTCTTGCTTTTTTCTCCACTTCTCTTGCCTCTTTCTGCACTTCTCTTGCTTCTTTCTGCACCTCTCTTGCTTCTTTCTGCACTTCTCTTGTCTCTTTCTGCCCTTCTCTTGCTTCTTTTTATACTTCTCTTGCCTCTTTCTGTACTTCTCTTGCCTCTTTCTTCACCTCTCGTGCCTCTTTCTGCATCTCTCTTGCCTCTTTCAGCACTTCTCTTGCTTCTTTCTGCCCTTCTCTTGCCTTTTTCTGCAAATCTCTTGCCTCTTTCTGCATTCCTTTTGCCTCTTTCTGCACTTCTTCTACCTCTTTCTGCACTTCTCTTGCTTCTTTATGCACCTCACTTGCTTCTTTCTGCACCTCTCCTGTCTCTTTCTGCATCTCTCTTGCCTCTTTCTGCACTTCTCTTGCCTCTTTCTGTACCTCTCTTGCCTCTTTCTGTATCTCACTTGCCTCTTTCTGCATTTGTCTTGCCTTTTTCTGCAAATCTCTTGCCTCTTTCTGCATTCCTTTTGCCTCTTTCTGCACTTCTTCTACCTCTTTCTGCACTTCTCTTGCCTCTTTCCGCACCTCACTCTCTTCTTTCCGCACCTCTCTTGCCTTTATCTGCACCTCTCTTCCTTCTTTCTGGACTTCTCTTGCCTCTTTCTGCACTTCTCTTTCCTCTTCCTGCACCTCCCTTCCCTCTTTCTGCACATTTCTTCCTCTTTCTGTATTTCTCTTGCTTCTTTCTGCACTTCTCTTGCTTCTTTCTGCACCTCTCTTACCTCTTTCTGTACTTCTCTTGCCTCTTTCTGCACCTCACTCTCTTCTTTCTGTACATCTCTTTCCTCTTTCTGCACTTCTCTTGCCTCTTTATGCAATTCTCTTGCTTGTTTCTGCACCTCCCTTGTTCCTTTCTGCACTTCTCTTGCCTCTTTTGGCACTTCTCTTGCTTCTTTCTGAACCTCTCTTGCTTCTTTCTATACTTCTCTTGCCTCTTTCTGCCCTTCTCTTGCTTCTTTCTGCCCTTCTCTTGACTCTTTCTGCGCTTCTCTTGCCTCTTTCTGTAGTTCTCTCACTTCTTTTTGCACTTCGCCTGCCTCTTTCTGTACTTCTCTTGCCTCTTTCTTCACTTCTCTTGCTTCTTTATGCTTTTCTCTTGCTTATTTCTTTTCTTCTCTTGCTTCTTTCTGCACCTCTCTTGCTTCTTTCTGCACTTCTCTTGCTTTTTTCTGTACTTCTCTTGCTTCTTTCTGCTTCTCTTGCCTCTTTCTGTACCTTTCTTCCTCTTTCCGCACCTCTCTTGCCTTTATCTGCACCTCCCTTCCTTCTTTCTGGACTTCTCTTGCCTCTTTCTGCACTTCTCTTTCCTCTTTCTGCACCTCTCTTGCCTCTTTCTGCACATTTCTTCCTCTTTCTGTACTTCTCTTGCTTCTTTCTGCACTTCTCTTGCTTCTTTCTGCACCCCTCTTGCCTCTCTCTGTACTTCTCTTGCCTCTTTCTGCACCTCACTTTCTTCTTTCTGTACATCTCTTTCCTCTTTCTGCACTTCTCTTGCTTGTTTCTGTACCTCCCTTGTTCCTTTCTGTACTTCTCTTGCCTCTTTCTGCACTTCTATTGCTTCTTTCTACACTTCTCTTGCCTCTTTCTGCACTTCTCTCGCCTCTTTCTGTACCTCTATTGCCTCCATCTGCATCCCACTTGCCTCTTTCTGCATTTCTCTTGTTTCTTTCAGCACTTCTCTTGCTTTTTTTCTGCCCTTCTCTTGCCTTTTTCTGCACATCTCTTGCCTTTTTGTGGACTTCTCTTGACTCTTTCTGCACTTCTCTTGCCTCTATCTGCACCTTCCTTGCCTCTTTCTGCACATTTCTTCCTCTTTCTGCACTTCTCTTGCTTCTTTCTGCACTTCTCTTGCTTCTTCCTGCACTTGTCTTGCATCTTTCTGGACTTCTCATGCTTGTTTCTGCACCTCTCTTGTTCCTTTCTGCACTTCTCTTGCCTCTTTCTGCACTCCTTTTGCCTCTTTCTGCACTTCTCTTGCTTCTTTCTTCACCTCTCTTGCTTCTTTCTGCACTTCTCTTGCCTCTTTCTGCCCTTCTCTTGCTTCTTTTTACACTTCTCTTGCCTCTTTCTGTACTTCTCTTGCCTCTTTCTTCACCTCTCGTGCCTCTTTCTGCATCTCTCTTGCCTCTTTCTGCACTTCTCTTGCTTCTTTCTGCACTTCTCTTGCCTCTTTCTGTACTTCTCTGGCCTCTTTCTTCACTTCTCTTGCTTCTTTCTGTGCTTCTCTTGCTTCTTTCTGCAATTTTCTTGCCTCTTTTTGCACTTCTCTTGCCTCTTCCTGCACTTCTCTTGCCTCTTTCTGTAACTCTCTTGCCTCTTTCTGCACCCCACTTGCCTCTTTCTGCATTTCTCTTGCCTCTTTCAACACTTCTCTTGCTTCTTTCTGCCCTTCTCTTGCCTTTTTCTGCACATCTCTTGCCTCTTTCTGCACTCCTTTTGCCTCTTTCTGCACTTCTTCTACCTCTTTCTGCACTTCTCTTGCTTCTTTATGCACCTCACTTGCTTCTTTCTGCACCTCTCCTGTCTCTTTCTGCATCTCTCTTGCCTCTTTCTGCACTTCTCTTGCCTCTTTCTATACCTCTCTTGCCTCTTTCTGTATCTCACTTGCCTCTTTCTGCATTTGTCTTGCCTCTTTCCGCACCTCACTCTCTTCTTTCCGCACCTCTCTTGCCTTTATCTGCACCTCTCTTCCTTCTTTCTGGACTTCTCTTGCCTCTTTCTGCACTTCTCTTTCCTCTTTCTGCACCTCCCTTGCCTCTTTCTGCACATTTCTTCCTCTTTCTGTATTTCTCTTGCCTCTTTCTGCACTTCTTCTACCTCTTTCTGCACTTCTCTTGCTTCTTTATGCACCACACTTGCTTCTTTCTGCACCTCTCCTGTCTCTTTCTGCATCTCTCTTGCCTCTTTCTGCACTTCTCTTGCCTCTTTCTGTACCTCTCTTGCCTCTTTCTGTATCTCACTTGCCTCTTTCTGCATTTGTCTTGCCTCTTTCCGCACCTCACTCTCTTCTTTCTGCACTTCTCTTGCCATTATGTGCACCTCTCTTCCTTCTTTCTGGACTTCTCTTACCTCTTTCTGTACTTCTCTTGCCTCTTTCTGCACCTCACTCTCTTCGTTCTGTACATCTCTTTCCTCTTTCTGCACTTCTCTTGCCTCTTTCTGCACCTCCCTTGCCTCTTTCTGCACATTTCTTCCTCTTTCTGTATTTCTCTTGCCTCTTTCTGCACTTCTTCTACCTCTTTCTGCACTTCTCTTGCTTCTTTATGCACCACACTTGCTTCTTTCTGCACCTCTCCTGTCTCTTTCTGCATCTCTCTTGCCTCTTTCTGCACTTCTCTTGCCTCTTTCTGTACCTCTCTTGCCTCTTTCTGTATCTCACTTGCCTCTTTCTGCATTTGTCTTGCCTCTTTCCGCACCTCACTCTCTTCTTTCTGCACCTCTCTTGCCATTATGTGCACCTCTCTTCCTTCTTTCTGGACTTCTCTTACCTCTTTCTGTACTTCTCTTGCCTCTTTCTGCACCTCACTCTCTTCGTTCTGTACATCTCTTTCCTCTTTCTGCACTTCTCTTGCCTCTTTCTGCACTTCTCTTGCTTGTTTCTGCACCTCCCTTGTTCCTTTCTGCACTTCTCTTGCCTCTTTTGGCACTTCTCTTGCTTCTTTCTGCACCTCTCTTGCTTCTTTCTATACTTCTTTTGCCTCTTTCTGCCCTTCTCTTGCTTCTTTCTGCCCTTCTCTTGACTCTTTCTGCGCTTCTCTTGCCTCTTTCTGTAGTTCTCTCACTTCTTTTTACACTTCGCTTGCCTCTTTCTGTACTTCTCTTGCCTCTTTCTTCACTTCTCTTGCTTCTTTATGCTCTTCTCTTGCTTATTTCTTTGCTTCTCTTGCTTCTTTCTGCACCTCTCTTGCTTCTTTCTGCACTTCTCTTGCTTTTTTCTTTACTTCTCTTGCTTCTTTCTGCTTCTCTTGCCTCTTTCTGTACCTTTCTTCCTCTTTCTGCACTTCTCTTGCCTCTTTCGGCACCTTTTGTCCTCTTTCTGCACTTCTCTTGCCTCTTTCGGCACCTTTTGTCCTCTTTCTGCATTTCTCTTGCACATGAAATCACCCAGGCACTATACTTCACTCATCCATTCACTCAGGCACTACCCATGCATTCATCCATTTACCAAGACACTACCCTTGCACTCATCCAATGAGCCAGGCACTACCCTTGCACTAATCCATTCACTGAGGCACTTCTCTTGCCTCTTTACAGGTAGGTTATAGTTAGGAATTAGCATTTAAAAAACCTTAGAAAATCACTGAAAAAACACAGGTTTTAGGGACATTATATTTAGGCTGACATTTTACTCGTACAAAACCAGAGAAATTCAGCTGTATAGTTAGCTGAGCTAACTATAACTCGCGCACCCGCAATGCACTGCTGATGACGTCATATATTATATCACTCATGACATGGTCAGTGACATCACTGATGACATCTCAAATTACATCACTCATGACATCATCCACATAATCTCTGATGCACCTACTCACACCCCAATGTAACCTTTCATACACTCACTCCAAATTTCAGACTACCATTCTTGAAACCATTGACACCAATACCAGTATGTAAATACCCACTCACTGATTCATAGATCTGCATACACATCTACTCACTCACCCATACAGGTACTCATGCAGCCAGTCACCTGTAGAACTACTCACACACCTACTCTCTCACCCAAATGCTCAATCACCAAACCACTTACTCACCCATACAGAAACACACACACACTCACTACTCATACAGATACTAACAAATACTCTCCTTACAGTTGCTGACACATGCACACACTCACCCATACAGCCACTCTCACAAGCACTCACTCACAAATACAGTCACTTACATACTCCTATACTCACATATACTGCCTTTCACATATGCAGTTACTCACCCATATACCACTGAGACATCCATTCACTCACTGACACAGCCATACGCATACTCACTTGCCCATACAGTCCCTCACAGATGCACTCATGAACCCATACACCCAGGGATTCACCCACTTATACATCCATGCAGGGAGTCACACACCCCCTCACCCAACCACACAGACACTCAGGCACCCATACAGGTACTCAGACAACTAATCAATAACCCATATAGACACTCATGTACCTACTCACCAACCTATGCAGCCACTTACACCAACTGACAGACTGATACACACATTCAAACAGATTAGTCACTCACTCATACATTCACTAAGACACGTTTAATCACTCACTTATACAGTCAGTCACACTCACTAAATCATCCATACAGACACTCATACACCCACTCATTCTTTGAATATACCTTGGCGTATATATATATATAACATTCTTAAACTTTTTAGAAACACTCAGTCACTGGATGATGTCATCAGCGATGTAATTTGAGATGTCATCAGTGATGTCATTGACCATGTCATGAGTGATTTAATATGTGACGTCATCAGCAGTGCATTGTGGAGGTGCGAGTTATAGTTAGCTCAGCTAACTATAACGGCTGAATTTCTCTGGTTTTGTACGAGTAAAATGTCAGCCTAACTCTAACATTCCTGAAACCTGTGGTTTTTTCAATGAATTTCTAAGGTTTTTTAAATGCTAATTCCTAACTGTAATGTCCCTGAAACCTGTGTTTTTGTCAGTAAATATATATTCACTGAAAAAACCATAGGTTTCTGGGATGTTATAGTTAGAAATTAGCATTTAAAAAACCTTAGAAATTCACTGAAAAAGCCAAAGATTTCAGGGACATTATAGTTAGGCTGACATTTCACTTGTACAAAACCAGAGAAATTCGGCCGTTATAGTTAGTTGAGCTAACTATAACTTGCGCCCAGCAATGCACTGCTGATGACATCACATATTACATCATTTATGACATGGTCAGTGACATCACTGATGACATCACTGATGACATCTCAAATGACATTACTGATGACATCATCCAGTGACTGTGTGCTTCTGTAAAGTTTAAATATGTTTTATATAGATATATGCCTAGGTGTATTGAAGTATGAGTGGGTGTATGAGTGTCTGAATAGATGATTTAGTAGATGCGTGACTGACTGTATAAGTGAGTGATTAAACGTGTCTTACTGAATGCATGGGTTAGTAAGTAAACTGTGTAAATGTTTGTATCAGTCTGTCAGTTGGTGTGTAAGCGGCTGCATGGGTTGGTGAGTAGCTACATGAGTGTCTATCTGGGTTATTGATTGGTTGTCTGAGTATCCGTATGGGTGCCTGAGTGTCTGTGTGGGTGGGTGGGGGGTGTGTGACTCTCTGCATAGATGTGTGAGTGGGTACTTCACTGTGTGTATGGGTTCAAGAGTGCATCTGTGAAGGACTGTATGGGTGGGTGGGTGTGTGTATGGGTGTGTTGGTGAGTGAATGGATGTCTCAGTGGTACATGTGTAAGTAACTACATATGTGAAAGGCAGTATATGTGAGAGTTGGAGTATATAAATCGCTATATGTGAGAGTGAGTGATTGTGAGAGTGGCTATATGGATGAGTGTGTGCTTGTATCAGTGATTGTATAAGAGAGTAAGTATGTGTTAGTATCTGTATGAATAAGTGAGGTGGTGTGTGTATAACTGTATAGGTGAGTAAATGGAAGTGTGAATGATTCTTTCATGATTGACTAGGTGTGTGAGTAACTCTATGGATGAGTGTAGCGATGTGTGGGTGTCTGTATAGGTGTATGAGTGCAAATGATAGTGCTGTATTTATAAGTGACTGCATGTATGAGTGACTGTATGGGTGAATGAGTGGACGTGTGTGTAGACCTAGGAATCAGTGAGTGGGTTTGTAGTAACTGGTATTGGTGTGTCTATGGTTTTGATAATGGTAGTCTGTATTTTAGAGTAGGTGTATCAAAGGTTATATTAGGGTGTGAGGAGGTGCATCAGATTATCATGTGGATGATGTAATCAGTGATGTCATGAGTGATGTCATTTGAGATGTCATCAGTGATGTCATGAGTGATGTCATTTGAGATGTCATCAGTGATGTCACTGACCATGTCATGAATGATGTAATATGTGACGTCATCAGCAGTGCATTATGGGGCGCGAGTTATAGTTAGCTCAACTAACTATAACGGCCGAATTTCTCTAGTTTTGTACGAGTGAAATGTCCAGCTAACTATAACGTCCCTAAAACCTATGGTTTTTTCAGTGAATTTCAAAGGTTTTTGAAATGCTAATTTCTAACTATAACGTCCCTGAAACCTATGGTTTTTTCAGTGAATTTCAAAGGTTTTTTAAATGCTAATCTCTAACTATGCCTACATAGGTAGGATATATGCAAGTTACTATTATATTTTTTGTGAATAAATCTTTTAATACTGTAAAGTTGTTTTATTGTATTGTAATGTTTTCTCGTTTAAAAAAAAAAATAATTTCAAAGAAGTCGCACACCTTAAGCGAACCTACTCGATGGGCGTGCGGATTAAAAGTGCGCGAACTCTGCTGACGCGCATTTCAAGAATCGCGCCGGGGGCACAACTTCAGCGTATTTTGAAAAGTATCAAATATCATTGTAGAAATTATAAATATAAGTTAAATTTCAGGTGTGCGCGACATCTGTGCGTACGGTGCCCGACTCCGCCCTGCACATATTTCTGGGGCCGCGTCGGGGTCACGCCAGGGTCATGACTTCGGCATATTTTCAAACTTTGTAATATCATTATAGAAAGTTAAAATATCATATTTGAATAAACACTTTTACTAATATGCTTTTAAAAATATTGTATAAACATCTATTTATAGTTTATAATTACGTATACAATATTTTGCGGGTGCGCGACGCGTAAGCGACGGGTTCGCGCACCCTACGCGACCCCATGTGACCACACAAAAAAAGCATCCAATTGGTTTAAATCATCTTCATTCTGTAAGCGGGAGGATCCTTCCTTGTTATATTTCTCTCATTATTTCTCTGTCTTGCTGACAAGACCTGCTTGTTGTACCTCTCCTGTTTTTTACAATTTTTGTGTGTTGTTTGACTTTTCTTTTACAATTATGGCATCCAGTCATGGAGAAGTTGATCCACTGGAACTGGAGGACGATGACATCGTGGAGCCAGTAAAGAAAAGGAAAGAAAGTGTTGTATGGGCGTTCTTTACTGTGCCTGAGGGAGAAAAAAAAGTAAACGCAAGAAAAGTTACCTGTTCTATCTGCAAGAAAATTTTGTCAAGGGGCTCCGACATAAAATACTCATGCGGGACATCTAGCATGAAAAAACATTTGGAGACCATGCATCCTAAACATCTGGCAAGAGAAGAGACTCGTACACAACAGAATGAAGCGGCAGAACAAGACCCTAATGCCCCTTCTACATCCTCTCAAGCACATACAGCAGCACCAAGACCTCATATTGTTCCAGAGCTGTTGGAAGTGGCCATAGTTTGCAAAAAATGTGATGCAAAACTGTGCATCGGGGAGCAGTGCATGGACGTTGTCACCAATGCAATCAAAGGACATTAATGTTATTTCCATTTTGTTGTTTTCCTTAAACAGTTCTTTTGCAGTCTTCAATTTTGTTTTGTTTAAAAAAAGTCAAAAACACACAAAAAAGTAAAAAATCATTAAAAAATACAATTTTTTTTTAATTGTTCAAAACCCCCCCCAAAAACGGTTCTTACGGAACCACATATATTGGTTAAAAATAGAAAAATTACCTGAGTGGTTGCATGAGTGCAAGGATACTGGCTGGGTGATTGAAGGAGTGCATGAGTAGTACCTGGGTGATTGCATGAGTTCATGGGTAGTGCCTGGGTGAATGGAGGAGTGCAAGGATACTGCATGGTGATTTTATAAGTGCAAGGGTAGTGACTGGGTGATTAGAAGAGTGCATGGCTACTGGCTGGGTAATTGAAGGAGTAAATGAGTAGTGTCTGGGTGATTAGAGGAGTGTATTAATAGTGCATGGGTAATTGGAGCAGTGCATGGGTAGTGCCTGGGTCATTGCATGAGTGGATGAGTAGTGCCTGGGTGATTGGAGGAGTGCATGGGTAGTGCCTGGGTGATTTTGTAAGTGCTTGGTTACTGCCTGGGTGATTGCATGAGTGCAGAGGTAATGTATGGGTGATTGAAGAGTGCATGGGTAATGCTTGACTGATTACATTAGTTTATGTGTAATGCCTGGATGATTGCATGAGTGCATCGGTAGTGCCAGGATGATTGTAAGAGTGCAAGGGTAGTGTGTGGTGATTTTATAAGTGCTGGGGTATTGGCGGAGTGATTGGATAAGTGCATGGTACTGGCTGGGTGATTGGAGGAGTGCATGGGTAGTGCACGGGTGATTGGAACAGTACATGGGTAGTGCCAGGGTTATTGCATCAGTGGATAAGTACTGCCTGGGTGATTGCAGCAGTGTATTTGTAATGCCAGAGTGATTTTGTAAGTGCATGGGTATTGCTTGGGTGATTTTGTAAGTGCATGCGTAATGCCTGGGTGTTTGCATGAGTTTATGGGTAATGCCTGGGTGATTGCATTAGTGCATGGGTAGTGTCTGGGTGATTACATGAGTGCATGGGTAGTGTCTGTGTGATTGGAGGAGTGCAAGGATACTGCATGGTGATTTTATAAGTGCATGAGTAGTGACTGGGTGATTGGAGGAGTGCATGGCTAGTGGCTGAGTAATCGAAGGAGTGAATGAGTAGTGTCTGGGTGATTAGAGGAGTGCATGGGTAGTGCATGGGTGATTGGAGCAGTGCACGGGTAGTGCCTGGGTTATTGCATGAGTGGATGAGTAGTGCCTGAGTGATTGGAGGAGTACATGGGTAGTGCCTGGGTGATTTTGTAAGTGCATGGGTATTGCTTGTGTGATTTTGTAAGTGCATGTCTAAAGCCTGGTTGATTGCATGAGTTTATAGGTAATGCCTGGATGATTGCATGAGTGTATGGTTAGTGCGTGGGTGATTGCATGAGTGCATGTGTACTGCCTGGGTGATTGGAGGAGTGCAAGAATAGTGCATGGTGATTTTATAGCAGCATGGATAGTGTCTGAGTGATTAGAAGAGTGCATGGCTACTGGCTGGGTAATTCAAGGAGTAAATGAGTAGTGTCTGGGTGATTAGAGGAGTGCATGGGTAGTGCACGGGTGATTTGAGCAGTGCATGGGTAGTGCCTGGGTTATTGCATGAGTGGATAAATAGGGCCTGGGTACTTGGAGGAGTGCATGTATAGTGCCTGTGTGATTTTGTAAGTGCTTGGTTACTGCCTGGGTCATTGCATGAGTGCACAGGTAATGTATGGGTGATTGAAGAGTACATGGGTAATTCTTGACTGATTACATTAGTTTATGGGTAATGCCTGGATGATTGTGTGAGTGCATCTGTAGTGCCTGGGTGTTTATAAGAGTACAAGGGTAGTGCGTGGTGATTTTATAAGTGATCGGGTATTGGCGGATTGATTGGATAAGTGCATTGCTACTGGCTGGGTGATTGGAGGAGTGCATGGGTAATACTTGGGTGATTGCATGACTGTAGAAGTAATGTCTGGGTGATTGCAGGAGTGTATGGGCACTTCCAGAGTGATTAAAGGTGTGGATTAGTAATGTGATTTTGTAAGTACATAGGTTATGCTTCAGTGATTGAAGGAGTGCATGGGTACAGCTGAGGTGATTTGATTATTGAGATAATTGAGTTTGAAAAAATGAATAACTGCAATAAAAGTGACTGTAAACATTAATTCATATTATTGTGCTTATTACATTATTTCATCTTACCTTCTTTATTGAAGTAGATATCAAACTCTTTGAAACTATTTTACAGTTGTTTAATTGTAAACTAAATTTAAAATATTTTCAACCTTTAGTATTACTTTCTGTAAAAGAGAAGAAAAAAACTGTTATTGCATATAATATTATAGTTTTAAGAACACAACATAATTTTAGAAATACATAACATATTCAGTTTCTCTATTTTGCTGTTTTCAGATTCTATTGAATTTCACCATACACAGTGATTTCAATGTTGATCATCATATAACAGCGGGCATAAAAAATACAATTAATAAGATTGTAAAAAAAAAACAAATCTGTGTTCAAAATATTTACAAGTTCAACTATCTCTTTACATTTTCAAAAATATACACTCTCATGTACATTGCATATAATATAAAGATCAAATATATGAACTACTTCTTTCAAACACAATTTTCCAAATGCAATATCAATTAACACAAACAATAATCCAAACACTAAGGGGCCGATTCCGATCTCGGCCGGTAGGGCACCGAATCGGATTCGGCTTAACCGGATCCGATTCGGAGCCCTCTTTCCCGACCGATTCGTACGTGCGTCCGGCCGAGCGAGTACGATGCGAGCGTACGCGAAATCGCCGACTGACTTGTTCGCGGGTCCGAGGCGCTCCGACCGACTCGCACGGACACGACTCGCACCGCGCGATGGAGACGTTCCCGGCCGGGCAAGTCGATGCGCGCCGCGAGCAGTCCGACCGACTCGCGCCGTCCGGCTCGAAAGAGCAGTCGGAGCCGTACTTTGGGGGTCCGTGTCGGACCCCTGTACGCGTAGCCGCGCGAGTCGCACACAGGGGGACCCATGGGTCCCCCTACCTGTGCATGTACGCCGCGAGTCGCCTCGAGGCGTACCTGCTATAGGGGGCACCCTTGTTCGCTCACGCACCCATTGGGTCAATGGGAGCCCGCGTACGCGTTGTACGTCTGGCTCCCATTGACTCATCGGGAGTCCGACCGACTCGAGTCCGATTGCATGCGTGCGCATCGTACTCGTCCGGTCGGACTGCCGGAGTCCGATTCGGTCGCAAATCTCTCCGGGTCCGGCTCGGTCGGAGAGATTTCCGGCCTGAA
>CAWUFW010031379.1:0-15633 GCA_963921515.1 Calotriton arnoldi | reverse complement strand
TGCATGTAAGGGCCACACCTGGGTATCAGATGAGGAGTGGGCAGTGCACAATAGAGGGACATGGCTCCTGGACAACATGACTGCTGTACTGTGGCAGTTCAACCTGGCCCGAGGAGGGCACATAACATGTTAGACAGAGTACACAGTGCAGTCTTTGACTCACCCCCTCCTTGCTGCTCTCTGGCCTTCAGCTGCCCATCCAGGTCTGGAAAGACCACCGCCAGGATCCTGAGCATGTGGGGGGTCAGGGTCCGTGTTCCGCCCCTCCTGCGAGGAGGCGACAGCTTCAGCTGGACCCGTGCAATCCTCCGGGTCCAGCCCCGAAGGTCCTGCCACCTCTTTTGGCAGTTGCGGATCCGGCGCTTGTAGACCCCCACGGACCGGACAGCCCGGACGATGTCCTTCCAGATCTCATGCTTCCGATGGGCAGAAGCCTGTCAGGATGACAAAGTGATAAGGCCATTACTACACATGCAACATATCCGTGCATGACACAGTTGCATATACATGTCGCAATCACAGGGGCACATGGTGTACCCAGGCAGTGCACGGCTGCCCATGGACAGTTTTCCAGAAGTCACTACATGGTATCATAGCATGGGGAGTAAAACCCTGTTCAGAAGCACTGTCACTGCACCATACCTGTCCAGTGCAAGTCACTACACACTATGGGGGTGACAACTACTCAGTGAGCCTGCTAGCCAGTGGTGTGCTGACTCTCAGCCTTGCTAGTCAGACAAAATGCACATTCAGAAAGGCAGTGCACAGAACACTCACCTGCTCCCCTGGTGTCCCATACAGCTTGCTGTACTGTGGAAGTAGGCTGTCCAGCAGGGCCTGGTTCTCTTCAAGGCTGAAGGCTGGGGCTCTCTCCACAGTACGTGCCATTGCAGGGTCCAGAGGGGCAGAGACAGCAGCAGTGCAGTGGCAGATGTCGTCCTGGAGCATGTAGTGCAGGCAAGTGGGCTCTCAGGGGAACATGCAGCAATATATATGTGCTGGAGAGGCAGATACTGTCCCTTGTGTCCAAAGTGATAGGTCCAAGTCGTTTGCATCTTCTGAATCTGGCCAATCCATGGAATAGCAGCACCAAAACACGCCCACAGCATCCTTCAAAATTTCAACTTCATGACATACATGATTTTGCAACATTGTTGTGGGTGACCAACTGATTTTCCAGCAACCGACTCGTTCGAATATTCGAAAACGCGTCCGTTGCCAGGCAAGCCCATTGTCAATGGGTGCGCACCGATCGGTCCATTGAGGTACAACGCGCACAGGGGTACAACGCGTACCCGCACACATTGAATGCAATGGGCCGGCCGGAGGCACCGATCGGTCCATTGCAGTACAACGCGCACAGGGGTACAACGCGCACCACGCACACATTGAATGCAATGGGCCGGCCGGAGGCACCGATCGGTCCATTGCAGTACAACGCGCACAGGGGTACCACGCGTACCCGCACACATTGAAAGCAATGGGCCGGCCGGAGGCACCGATCGGTCCATTGCAGTACAACGCGCACAGGGGGTACCACGCGTACCCGCACACATTGAAAGCAATGGGCCGGCCGGAGGCACCGATCGGTCCATTGCAGTACAACGCGCACAGGGGTACAACGCGTACCCGCACACATTGAATGCAATGGGCCGGCCGGAGGCACCGATCGGTCCATTGCAGTACAACGCGCACAGGGGTACAACGCGTACCCGCACACATTGAAAGCAATGGGCCGGCCGGAGGCACCGATCGGTCCATTGCTGTTCAACGCGCACAGGGGTACAACGCGTACCCGCACACATTGAATGCAATGGGCCGGCCGGAGGCACCGATCGGTCCATTGCAGTACAACGCGCACAGGGGTACCACGCGTACCCGCACACATTGAAAGCAATGGGCCGGCCGGAGGCACCGATCGGTCCATTGCAGTACAACGCGCACAGGGGTACCACGCGTACCCGCACACATTGAAAGCAATGGGCCGGCCGGAGGCACCGATCGGTCCATTGCAGTACAACGCGCACAGGGGTACAACGCGTACCCGCACACATTGAATGCAATGGGCCGGCCGGAGGCACCGATCGGTCCATTGCAGTACAACGCGCACAGGGGTACAACGCGTACCCGCACATTGAATGCAATGGGCCGGCCGGAGGCACCGATCGGTCCATTGCTGTTCAACGCATCACTGTACATGTGACTGGCATATGTCAGCATGCCTGTCTCAGATGGACATATGCCAGCCACAGATAGCTCCCAGGGAGTGAGGGGCACACCTACATCACGACAGCCTGTCCACACCTTATCATGAAGGCATGTAAGGCTGCATTTCCTATTGTGTGTATGTTGGTGTACATGTTGTCCTGTGGGTGTCACCTGTGGGCAGCCACCCCCAGGCTGTGCACGTGTTCATGGGGACAGGATCCTGGGTGTTACGTGTACGTGACCACTGTGATGTGCAACTGTTCATATCTGTGCATGTGCCATGGTCACATTTCACAGTGGTGTTTGTGTATGTCATGTCACATACCCCGTGAGTCCCATGTGGGACGGTATGTTTGAGCCAGGGTGTCCCAGTGGCACAATAGTGATGGCCCTCCACAGTCTTTGTGCATGTAGTGTTTACAATGTCTCTGATTTCATGTGCACAATGGGAGACAGTCTCCACATCCACGTTGTGTGTGCATGGACTCTGATGTTGTGCGTGTGTGTCACAGACGTCCATGGCTCTCCTGCCATGGCAAGTGTGGCCACTACCTGTGGGGGTCATGTTTGTTTTGTTGTGGTGTACACATGATACTCCAGGTGATGCCAGTGTCCATGTGGCATTACAGGGTCCCTGGGAATGTGCCTGTCGTTGAGCTGTGGTGCCTGGGGCACATCTGTCCTCACATGTCACTGGGGGGTGACTGTGACACAGCATCATGATATCCAATGGGCCAACCTGGGCCAAATTGATGCCACCTGTAGGACCGTGTTGACAGATGTTGGCCATGTATGTACCATACATGTCGTTCCGGTACTGCACACTTCATGTAGTTGTGCCTCATGATGATGTATGTTGGGATCTTGAGTGTGTTCAATGCCGCATATGTGGGGTGACTGACGATCTTGCTTACTTCTCCTCTGCACTGCAGGGCTCCTGCTGTCCATCGGCCATTCCCAGACCTGGCAACGATGGTGGAACGGGACAGCATCCGACGGTACCGCTTCACCAGGCAGCTGATTGAGGATTTTGCAGTGCAGTTGTCCCCACATTTGCAGCCTGGCCGGCCGTATCCTACAGCGCTGACCCCCAAGGTGAAGGTGATGGCAGCCCTACACTTCTTTGCCACCGGTACCTTCCAACATACTGTGGCGTCTGCTGGTGGGATGTCACAGACCATGTTCAGCCGTGTGCTCCGCGATTTCTTGGCGGCAATGTTGCTCTTCCTGAACCGGTACATCTATTTCCCTAGACTGCGACGACTCACTGACGTGAAGAGTGACTTTTATGCCCTGGGGAGGATGCCGCATGTCATTGGCTCCATTGATGGGACACATGTGGCTTTGGTACCACCACAGGCCCAGGAGCAGGCCTACAGGAACCGCAAGCACTACCACTCGGTCAATGCACTGGTGGTGTGTCTTGCAGACATGACCATCACACACGTGTGTGCCCGTTTCCCTGGTTCAGCACACGATGCCTTTGTGATGAGGAGTAGTCGCATCCCCAGGTTGATGGCACAGATGCAGAACCAGCGTGCCTGGCTTGTCGGTGTGTACTGACTTTGTGCCATTGTGTGTGATCTGATCTGTAGTATTCCGCCCACTTTTCCAAGTCAGCTGATGTGCACTTGTCTGTCCGTAGGTGACTCGGGATACCCCAACATGCCGTGGTTGCTGACACCCCTCAGGAACCCTGTGACACCTGCCCAGATGCGCTACAATGAGGCACATGGTCGGACCAGGAGAGTGATTGAGCGGACCTTTGGTCTCCTGAAGAGCCGCTTCCGCTGCCTGGACAAGACCGGAGGGTCCCTCCCATATGCCCCTGCGAAAGTGTGCAAGATTATCATCGTCTGCTGCATGCTCCACAACCTGGCAGTGCGGAAGGAGTTGCCTCTCATCCAGGATGACGATGACCAACATCCGCCACCTGTGGAGGATCCTGGCCTGGACCACGATGCCAGTGACGATGATGATGATGATGGTGATGGTGATGTCCGCACACAGCTCATCACCAACTTCTTTAGCTGAATGTGAGTATCCTGAGGTGTCATGTGAATGATGTGAGTTGGCATGATGTGTGGGTGGTGCTCTGGTGCTGTTGGAGTGTGTCCATGGGCTACTTGACAGGATGTGTGTTGCGATGTGTGGTGACAGGTGGGCTGTACTCCCCAACAGTGTTGACATGCTAACTTGGTTCTGGGTGGGTATCTTGTAACATGTATTGTGCATGAGTTTTGCTGTTCTGTCCTGTACTGCATTGCTTTTGACTGTGTGTCATTTCTGTCCTTCACAGGGTACTTTCAGATTCGTTTGGTCAACTGTGTCCACCGACGACGTGATTGCACATCCAGGCTGGTAGCTGTTGTGTCCCTACAGGTGATGTGCGCCACACCCATGGACTTCCTTCTGTCTACAGTTGTTGACTGTGTGCCCGCTACCAGGTGGGGTTACCTTGCATCTGTAGTGGTTACGGCATGTTGCTACTGTGTAATAAACCTGTGCTTCACTTAGTGATGTGCGTTGTCTGTGGTCACACATTTGACTGCCATTTGCTTACTGCACCTGTGGGCTACTTGACTACAACTGGGAATGGGTGTGGTGTCTGTGCATTGCACCGTCTTCCCTGGCAACATCAGTGTAGGCAATGAGTCAGATGGCCTAGGTGTGTATGTGTTGTGTAGCCCTGGTGGTGTGTCTCCCTCATATGTGTCACGTTGCCTGTACTCACATGCCTGTGTTGTCCTTGCTGTTGCAGTTCGCATACACTGTGTAATTTTGCAGTTCATCATCCCCATAACAGCACCCACGTTGGAATCACGACAGAGGCAAGTATGGTGTATTAGTGTGTTTATTGTGATAATAGTGCATAGGATGGATTGTGCTGTACATGAATCTTGCAATCCCAAGTTCCTAGATGAATAGAAAGTCCAGGTAGACAGGATCCCCAGTATCGGGGCCACAGTTGTCTGACACATTGTTCCAACTTGTACTCCCCATGCAATGTGTGGGAGTAGTGTTGCCATCAACAGGGTGAACAGTCTGTGCACAAAAGCGAAAATCCAGAACAGGTTCAGGCTTCCTGGGAGTTGCGCTTGGCCATCAGCCTCTCACTTTCCCCTCCTCGGACGACCCCTCTTCTTGGGGGGGGCCCTCTAGTGCAGGCTGCTGCGGTGCAGGGGACTCTCCGCCAGAGTCCTCCTCCCTCCCTGTGGCAGTTGCAGTTTGTTCGGTACCAGATGTTGTTGGCACACAGGGAGGTGTGGACTGGTTGCTGTTCATCTGGCGGAGGCATTGTAAAATGTCCCTGTGCACCGCCGTCATCTCATGTAGTACATCCCACTTGGACTCCACGCGGGTCATGTGGGAGTCCACACGTGACATGTGGGAGTCCACACGTGACATGTGTGACTCCACGTGGGACATGTGGGAGTCCAAGCGGGCATGATGGGCAGCCTGCTGCTGTTTGATGTCTCTGAGGAGCCCCACTACCTGGCTGAGCTCTCCGGTGCTGGACTGGTACGCATCAGCTATGCGTACCAGTTGTGGGTCTTCATGCACACCAGCAACGTCTGCAAGCAGCGACCTCTGTCTCCCACCCCTCCCACCACCCCTGCTGACATGTGCAGTGTGTGCAGTTGCACGCACAGATAACCCTGGTCCACCTTGGGGGTTGGTGGTGGTGGTGGTGTCCATGGCCCCAGGTTGGTCCAGGGTCACTGCGCTGGTGTTGTTCCTTATTCTGTCCATGTCGGCAGGGATGGTATTCGTGGTGACAGTCGTTGGAGGGGTGGGTGCAGGGGTGCAGCTGGTGGACCTGCTGGTGCTGCAGCTGGTGGTCCTGCTGGTGCAGCATGTTGACTTGCACCGGATGTGCCAGGTTGTTCTTCATCGTCCGAGGAGGACAGAGGCTGTACGACGCCAGTGAGCTCGGCATCCTCTTGAGCCTGGGACTGGGACTCCTCAGCGTCTGCTGCTGTGTCCCTATCATCACCTGTTTTTGGGAGACACAAACAATGTATGTCATGTTTCTGCAGGCATCAGTGGTTGACACACCTGACAGTTGTGACTGTGCCTCGGGGTGCGGGCCTGTACATTGTATTGTCCTAAGTCGTCACAGTCAGGGGTTGATATTGGTGTGGCACATTGTCCTGCATTATTTGGGCATTTCTATGTATTCTCTGGGGTGTGAACATGGTCTGCATTGATTGTGTTTGGTTGACAGCCAGACCTCCTTCCCACCCACCCACCCACCCAGTCAGTTATCCCACCATGGAACGTGCTTGCATTGCAGGGAGTGTAAGTTGTCTCTCAGGATGTCAGTCAGTGGTGTCCTGCTGTTTGTTGGTGCACAGTTGGCAGCAGGGCCTTGTGCTCCCCACAGCAGTAGCCAGTGTCAGCCATCTTGTGAGTCCTTCTCCACTCCCTGTGATGTGAGCATGGTTCAGGGTGGTGTTGATGGGACAGTTGTGGGGGTGAGCTATGTCTGTGACTGTGACTCCCATCATGCTATTGCCTCCACCCCACTTCCCAGCATTCCCATACTTACTTGCTTTTGTGGGGAGTTCAGTGTGTGTGGGTGTGAGGGCAATGGCAAGATGGCTGACAGTGGTGTCCTGCTGTTGGTTGGTGTGCAGTTCCCAGCATGCCCTTGTGCTCCCCACAGCAGTAGCCAGTGTCAGCCATCTTGTGAGTCCTTCTCCACTCCCTGTGATGTGAGCATGGTTCAGGGTGGTGTTGATGGGCCAGTTGTGAGGCTGAGCAATGTCTGTGACTACGACTCCCATCATGCTATTGCCTCCACCCTCCTTCCCAGCATGCCCATGCTTCCTTCCTTTTGACTCTGCTTCCCTGTGGGGTGGGCTGGCTGTGCTGACAGGATGGCTGGGAGTGTTGTCCTGGCAGTTGTTTGGCTAAGAGTCCCAAGAGTGTCCCTGTGCTTCACACAACATAACCCAGGGTGGTGGTGCTTTGTGGGATCTTGTGTTAGGATGGAGGGCATTGCATTCTACCAGGTGGGTACTGTGGAGTTTGTGTTGGGGGGGGTGTGAGGGGAGGTGCTGGTGACTATGGTCAGTGCTGCAAGTCCCCCTTCCCACCCAGCCAGCCAGATATCCCACCATGGAACGTGCTTGCATTGCAGGGAGTGTAAGTTGTCTCTCAGGATGTCAGTCAGTGGTGTCCTGCTGTTTGTTGGTGCACAGTTGGCAGCAGGGCCTTGTGCTCCCCACAGCAGTAGCCAGTGTCAGCCATCTTGTGAGTCCTTCTCCACTCCCTGTGATGTGCGCATGGTTCATGGTGGTGTTGATGGGACAGTTGGGGGGGGCAATATGTGTGACTGCGACTCCCATGATGCTATTGGCTACACTGACTTGGCCAGCATACACAGAATTCCTTCCTTTGAGTGGTCTTCACTGTGTGTTGGTGTTGTTGTGGTGGCTACATGTGTGGATGTGTGTGTTAGTTCTATTTGTGCCACTGCCTAGCTGTAGTTGTGGTTGTGTTTGTACATGTGTTGGCACAGTTGGATGTGACTTTTTTGATGGCATGTGTTGTGTTTATCTGACTGACATACACATTTTGGGATGATTCTGTTCTAGTTGCTGTGTAATTGCTATGAGTGCATGGTTTGACTCTCCCCTTGACAGTGATGTGTGTGTTTTGTGGCAGTTTATTGTGTACATTTGTTGTGTACTCACCAGGCTCTGGGATGTTCTCTAGTCCATATACGCTCACTGGCGGAAGGATGGCCCGCACCTTCTCCTCCCAGGGCCTGAGGTATATTGGCTTGGCAGGAGGGCCACTGCCGGTGTGTTGGCTGTTGATGTAGTCTATCTTCAGCAGGTCCCGTACCCTCCTGCGCACGTCATACCACCTGTTCTGGATGTCCGTCTTTGTGCGCCGACATGGTGATTGGGCGTTCACCCTGTTGATGATCCTCTCCCACATCTTGGTTTTCTGCGACATGGGGGTCTGTTGGACCAATGTGCCAAACAGCTGTGGCTCCACCCTGAGGATCTCGTCTACCAGGACTTCCAATTCACAATCTAGGAACTTGGGATTCTTCTTGGGGGGCATGGTGATGGTTGGTGATGGTGGGTGATGTGTGTGTTGGTGTGCAGGTGAGGGTGTGTGGGTGTGTGTTGTGCTGGGTGTATGTGAGGTAGGTATTTGTTGGTGTGCTGCTGGTGTGTGGCTTGTGTGAGGGATGAGCTGTGGGTGTGTGGTTGCTTTCTCTTGGGTGCTGGTAGTGGAATGGCATTTGCAAAGGCTCATGGTAGTGATTTGTGTCCTTTATATAGGTGGAGTTGTGGGTGTGTCTTTGTTCTCTGTCCCCACCCCCCCAGTATTTATTGGCTTGGTAATTGCTTGTTTGGCCTTTTTTTGGTTGATTTTTCCTTTGTGCTGTTTGTGTATGTTGGAAACGTTCTTGTGACCGAGTCGGACCGTGCATTGGTCTCGTACGGTGTTTTCCGTTTCGTTCACGCTGTGTTTGTGCAGTTTTGTATGCTGCGTACGCGTCGGTCGCGGTGTATTGTGTTGCTTCGGCTCGGTTTTGTATGCGTGTCGGTCGTACGGCTTGTCCTCCGTCCGACTCGGTCGTGTTTTCGCGCCTTGCATCGTACTTTGCGGGTTGGAGTTGGCGGGTACGATTCGGTCGGATTTGTTCCGGGTGCGTGTCGGTCGGTTGGATTCGCGTGTTTTTCCGGCCGGATTGCTATTTTCCGAGCGGCTCGGTCGGTCGGCTTGGTTTCCTGACGTGTCGGTCGGATTTATCGCGGCTTGCATCGTACTTGGCGTGTCGGGCGCCACTGGTACGTGTCGGTCGGTATTTTTACCGGATCCGAGTCGGTCGGTGCTTTTTCCGGCCCGAATCGGAATCGACCCCATATAATTTAGTATTCCAACTCCAATCTATATTAACTCAGGGAAGGTGCTGGACACTAAACATATTTAATTTACTATTCCAACTCCAAACTATATTAATTCAGGGAAGGTGTTGGACACTAAACATATATAATTTACTATTCCCACTCCAAATTAGAAAAAGTCAGGGAAGGTGCTGCACACTAAACATATATAATTTACTATTCCCACTCCAAACTATATTAACTCAGGGAAGGTGCTGGACACTAAACATATATAATTTACTATTCCCACTCCAAACTATATTAACTCAGGGAAGGTGCTGGACACTAAACATATATAATATATTATTGTACACATGACATCCCGCATATATTGAATTGCGGCGGGCGGTGCTGTAAGCAGCATCCGCCACAATGCAATATATGCATGTTGTGCATTTGCATGAACACCGTGACAGGCACCGCGCGGTGCCTGCCACCTTGTGCACCCCTCACCCCCCAACATCTTGGGGTGCCCGCAACAGCAAATACCGTATGCCGCCATGGAAAGGCAGCTCTCCACCGCCATCCTAATATGGATGGCGGTGTCTTGCAGACACCGCCACCATATTAGGGTCCTTTACCACCCGGTCCCCTGTCGGAGCGGCAGAAAACCGGCAGACGGTCTTTCCGTCCGCCGGGGTCCCCCCCACCATCGTAATATGGCGGGGGGGAAATGGCATGCGGGCGGTGGGAAATGGCGGGCGGATCGCCACCGCCATACGGGTGGTGGCGATCCGCCCGTCATTATAATGACCCCCTTAGTTTGTTAGTTAGTTTTGGACCTAGCTGTGTTTCAGACTGTTCAAGTCTAAGGGGCCGATTCCGATCTCGGCCGGTAGTGCTCCGAATCGGATTCGGCTTTACCGGATCCGATTCGGAGCCCTGTTTCCCGACCGAACCGTACGCGGGTCCGGCCAAGCGAGTACGATGCGAAATCGCCGACCGACTCGTCCGGGCGTCCCGACCGCTCCGACCGACTCGCTCCCGGCTCGAACCACTCCGACCGACTCGCTCGGACTCGACTCGCACCGCGCAATGGAGACGTTTCCCGGCCGGGTAAGTACGATGCGCGCCGCGAGCAGTCCGACCGAGCCGCGCACTCCGGCTCGAAAGAGCTGTCGGAGCCGTACTTTGGGGGTCCGTGTCGGACCCCCTGTACGCGTAGCCACGCGGAGTCGCACACAGGGGGACCCATGGGTCCCCCCTACCTGTGCGTGTACGGCGCGAACCGCTTCGCCGCGTACCCGCTGTAGGGGGCGCCCTTGTCCGACTCGCACCCATTGAGTCAATGGGAGCCCGCGTACGCGTTGTGCGACCGGCTCCCATTGACTTCAATGGGAGTCCGACCGACTCGAGTCCGATAACATACGGCCGCATCGTACTCGTTCGGTCGGACTGCACGGGTCCGATTCGGTCGGAAATCTCTCCCGGGTCCGGCTCGGTCGGAGAAATTTCCGGCCCGAATCGGAATCGACCCCTTAGTTGTTGGTAGCTTTGGGGCTCATTATGATGGCGTAACGATCGCCACCGTCGGGCCAGCGGTGGCGATCGTCACGCCATTGTAACGTGGAAATACCCCCGCCATATTATGATGGCGGTGGGTGATAGCGGCGGACGCAAAGCCTGTCCTCCGCTTTTGCGCCGGTTGGCAATCGTTACGATTGCCGGCCGGGCGGAGCTGGGCCACTAATATGGTGGCGGTGCCTAGCAGGCACCGCCCGCCATATTAGGATGTGGGTGATGTGTAGGCCTTTCCATGGCGGCGATGCCCCCATGGGAAGGCTGGTGGGTATTGGCTTTGGGGGCCCGTTGTGTGCCCCCGACGGGGGTGGGGGTGCACTGGGGGGTATCATGGAGTTCCCTGCACCAAGTGGCAGGCACCGTGTGGTGCCTGCCACGTGGTGCAGGGAAATGCTGTGCATGCCCTTTTACCATTGCGGACGGTACTGCAGCCAGCAGCACCGTCCGCAATGGTAAAGGCCAGGATGCGCCTGCCAGTATGGCGGGCGCACCGTAATTTGGCCGGTGGGACTGCCGCACGTCTGGGGGTCAGTCCCATCACCGTTATGATGGAGGGCGGACTGATGTCCGCCCGCCATCATAATGAGCCCCTCAGTTCTTTTTGTATTGCTAGTAATAGTTTATGTAGGGTTGGTTGGGTTCTGCCTATTGTGGCTTTCAAAGCATTATACCATCATTCCACAGCATTATTCGTTTTTGCTTCTTTGTTTAGGGTACTGTTATATACATTCCACCATGGAATGTGGTATTTGGGCTGTCTTTTGTGTCCAGATCTGTGTAGCCTTCCCACCCAGGTATCCTCAAAATAGTCCAGTAGGGGACTTAGTTTTTGTTCATTTGTTTGGTAGTAGGGGCTTTCTATTAATAGATTGTAGTGTTCTGCTACATCAGTTATTGGGACGTATGCTAGTGCTATTAGATTTTTAATTTCATATGCATAATTGCTATTAGTTGCATATTCTACACTAAGGGCCCAATTCCAATCTTGCTAGGAAAGCCCTCCGTACGACTCAGATCCGGAGGGCTTTCTGAGCGAAACGTGCTCCGGGAGTCCGAACGAGCAAGTACGATGCAGCCGTATGCTTACGGACTCGGTTCGCTCGGACTCCCATTGGACTCTATGGGGGCCTGTGTACAGACGCGTACACAGGCTCCCATAGCAAAAAGGGTGGGTGCGGAAAAGCGTACACCCTGTGGTGGGCACCCCACAGTGCCCGCCCCACTGTGCATGCCTGGATCGAGGTGACGCATGGGCATACCCCCTGACAGATTCGGAGGGCCCCTGGTGAAGGGGGCCTGCTACGGACCCCCAAAGTACGATTCCGACAGCAGTTTCATCTTGCTGAGACCAAGGCGAAGCTGCTGTCCGAATCGTGCATCGCACTCGCTCGGTCGGAATACGGCTCCATAGCGTGGCACGATTCCGCTACGAACGAGTCGTACAGACAGGTTCGGGTCCCGGAAAGAATTCGGTCAGCGCGTACGCAATGTTCGCATCGTACTTGATCGTTCGGACCTGTGTACAATTCGGTCATAAATAAGGGCTAGGAATTGGATCCGGGAAAGCCATATCCGATTAGGAGGCCTTCCAAACGATATCGGAATCGGGCCCTAAGTGTAGATTTTTGAAGGTGTCTCCATATGCATTGACTAAAGTGGTAATAGCAACCTTGTATTGCTGTGTGAGGGTAGTTTTTCAGGATGGCTTGTATCACTGACTGTTCAAAGTCTATGATAATTTTTTGAGGATAGTAATTATTCGTCTTTTGCTGAACTTTTGTTGAGAGTTCTACATATGTAGTGGTTTGTTTGTTTGGTAACAGGGCATATATAAAGGGGATGTTGTTATTGTGATACAGTCCATGGATTGTGTATAATTGGTGAAATGGTTTAGGACATATTTCAAATGTTCCTTCCATCATCCATGTCTCACAATTCTGTAGTTTAAGTAAGTTTGTGGGAGTTGCAAATATTATAATCCTTTTGTCGTTAGATTTATTGTCATAAAGAAGAAATTGCTCTTCATTATGAGTTATAGTGAGCTCAGGTGGAATTTGAATTTCACTGAAAGTTTTGGGGGTAGGTGGGGTGGTTGCAGTTGATTTTTTTGTTCTAGCTATTAGCCTTTTTAACTGTGAGACAGAGGGTAAATGGCCAGTCACATGTTCTGGAACTCTGGGGAGAATGTCTTTTAGTATTTCAGTAGTAGGTTTTTGAGAGCTAGTGCTAGCTTCTTTCAGAGTCTCTAAAGTGTCTCTCACTTCTATTTCAGCTATGTTAGGGGGTGGTTATGTTCCTTAACATTTAATACAGTAGTTTCTTTTGTTGTAGCCTTCCCATAACATGCATTTGCATAATATTTGCTGCATTTCCAATTAATTTTGTCGCCTGTCTGTTTTTCTTGGGTGTAGACATATCCCATATATCATAATAACAGTTTTCCTTTCTGGGAAGTAATTAATTATGCACCTTCAGTCATTCTAATTTTTCAATTGCTATGAGAAATGTATATAAAAAATATTAAATGTATTGTAGTTGTTTTTATTGTAATACACATTTGCATAAACAAAATTATACTTACATGCTTGAATATGTTAAACGTTTTTTGACGCTGAGGCGTTTCTGTTGGTGCTTGGCTTTAGTGTTTCTTTTTATTTCCTGCAGAAAAAAATTATAATTTTAATAAATTTGTTTAACAGCATTTTCTGTATTTTGGGGTTTGTGTGGTTAGTGGGCGTTTTGGGTTGAGATTATTAGTTGTCATATTAGTTTATTTGTGATTTATACTTACTTTTTTGCAAGGTGGTTTTTTGATGATTTTTGTAGTTAATTGAGTGTCTTTTGGAGTTTCTGTAGAGGAGATATATTTAAAAAAAATAATACATTAATTATTGTAAAAAGTCCTTTACTATTATTTTATACAGCTGTAACATTGAATTGATATTTTACTTACTTTGTGAAGTTGAAATCAGAGTTTTCAATGAGGAAGTCCAATGTTGTAGAAGCAATCTGGCAGAGATTCCCCTTATTCTTGGTTTTGTTGTTGTAGAATAAAATAATGTTACACTTTCTTTAGTTTATATAGTGTTTGTTTAATTGTCCTTTCAATCTTATTGGGTTAATTAAGTTGTAGGTGTTTTTCATTGCTTGTTACTAATGTTGTCAATTAATTTGGCAGTTGTTTACTTATATGGGAAACGCTAATTAATGTTTAGTTAAACTTTTTTTATTCTTACTTTATTTAAAAGTATAATAGTATATCATTTGTAATTTATCTTGTATTGAGTGTATAATAATAACTATTTATTTTCTATATTCTGTTTGTAAGAAGTAATTAATTTGGTGGATTTAATTATGTTAATTTTTTTTTAATTATAATTTATTTTACTTTTATTTTATTTATTTAATTTGTTGTGTGTGTTTGTGATATTGTTTATATTTTTTTTGTTATATATTGTGTTATTAAAAATATTCTTAAGGTGTCGATATTTTGTTTTTGGCGATAATTGTGTGGTCTATATTTTTGTTATCGATATTTGTGTTATTTTGTATGTTTATGTAATGTTTGTGATATTAGTTATAATGATATTTTTTGATCGATATTCGTAATATCGATGTTAATGTTTGACGATATATTTGTGTATTTTTTTTAAAAAGTATAGAATATCGATATTTATGTTATCGATATTTGTGTGTCGATAATTTTGTAGGTCGATATTATGAGTGTCGATGTCATGTCAGTGATCCGGGAGGCACAGGGCAGACTGGGGCTACTGGGCCACAACAGCAGTGGTTGAGTCAGTTTGCCTCTGGTGTCCTGGGGTCAGTCCTACTGTAACCTGCGAGCTTTTTCTGCACTTGGCACTCAGAGTATCCAAGGAAAGTAGCCAAATGCAGACTCATAACTCACACAAACAGCAGACACAATATTTCATTAGTCAACCCAGTGCTTGTCTACTAAAAAGAAAGTACTTCAATGCCACAACAAAACTAAATACTACACACATTAATGGTGGATTCAGGCATAGGGGCCTACAATCCGACTAATAGGCTTTAGTTAAGCTTCATACCGGCCACAGTGATGTACTCCATTTCTTTGGGTGTCCTTAGTAGCTTCGGTGACTGAGAAGAGATAAACAGTCTTAGGCACTGGTGGGGATTCTATATCTCTATCAGGTCACCCATAGGACACTTCATTCCATTTCCGAGCAATAGAGTTTAAGAGATCACATTGACAAACATTAACTTTCCAATGACAACCTTATCTTTGTGCACAGACACAGTCCCTCAGTCTTTCAATCTCTGTCCCTGTGTTACCTGTTCAGCATAAATGCAGCTTGTTAAAGCGTGGGATGGTGTGTTCATCGAAGTCACACTGTCAGTGTCTTCTTCAGAAGTGCAGATTTGTCAATGCTGGTGTCTCTCCTCACTTGGGTCGCTGGGAATGAACTGAGCAGCAGGCCTGGTTGGCGGGTGCTCATCTTCTGGAATTATAGCTTCTGGGCTGTCAAGCAGGTCCTTCGTTAAGATGGTGACATTGATCCATGCAGCAGAAGTACAGATCCTACCTGTGTCCTGTGCTGCATGGGTGCCAGACAACATACTATTTTATCATGCCATTTGAACCACGCGGACAGTCGAGTGGAACCTCCGAAGTCTGGGTTGTGTTACTTCTGCTTCCAATGTCGGGAACAAGGCTAGGTATCTTCTTCTGGGTAGTTTCTCCTCCTGCAGGGCCAGACACTATCCTTCACTGCCTGAGCTATCAGTCTGCTAGGCGTTCGGCAGACCACAGCTTCTTCAGAAAGTTGTGCAGACTTCAGATGATATCCCCTCACTTCTGGGGGACTGGATGTCATGCAGACACCATCCCCTTTTCTCACGGCAGCTCTTTGAGTACTCTGCAGAGCACTACCTTCCTTGGTGAAGTAGAAGTTGGAACTGAAACAGAGTGGGATGGATGGGATCCCACCTTTATACTGAGTTTCTA
>CAWUFW010031378.1:0-15634 GCA_963921515.1 Calotriton arnoldi | reverse complement strand
TCATTACGATGGCGGGCGGAAGCACAACCGCCGTGCTGGCGGATGCAAAAACCACCAGTTACCGCCGGCACGCAGCAGTCCACACGCCCGCCCAATTACGATGCGAAAAGTAGGCCAAACACCGCCGGCAAGCCAGCAACACCGTCCGCCATCAAAGTGCGCCCGTACACGTAGCGGCGCAGCTCAACTGACACACACCGTCCGACGAAACACGTCCCGCCCGGGCGTATAAATTACGATGCCGCAAACAAACGGCTCCCACGGCCAAGAGATACCGTACGACAAACCGAAGCGGTAACACGGACGCCGAGCACGGACAACGAAGAAGCGGCTCCCCGAGCATGAATCCAGCACTGCAGGCCCTCCCCATGCTCCTGCTGATGCACCACCAAGGACGCAACGTACCGCGGAGACGCAGGTAGGCACACACACAACAAGTGCACGCAAACAGCGCACACAGTGCAAGGGCGGAAAAAGCGGACAACCCCCCACCAGCGCGTGTACACTACACATCCACCATTGCATCCACATATGACACACAGGCCAAATCGTAACATCGCGTAACACATGTGTACACACCACCTGGGACTAGGAACCAACAACCCCGTCACGGCCCCAAAGCGGCGATGACGCCGCCACACATGCGCACAACGCAGAGGCCAACCGCAGCGCCATGCATGCGTCGCACACAGACACAGGGACACAACCAAGCAGCACACACATCAGCCCCACCCGAACGCACATGACACGTGACAGGCCTGCCACAGACATGTCCCCAACGCCCAATTCACGGACAACACCCAACGCCACACAACCGACGCACACATGTCAGTGAAGACACGCAACAGCAGGACACACCCCAGTGTAACAAACATGGCGTAGCACACAGCGGCGGCAACACCAACTAGGAGAAGCAGGGCCCCTTCGGGAAGAGGAACGCCAGTACCACACTGAAACACCCATACCACCCTGCACATATGAACAAGACATATAAAACGGAACACCAAAGAGCCCGGGGACCGACAACAGGTGGCCCAAGAATAACATTCACACACAAGGCCCAACGCAGAGCGGAAAGGCAGCCTGCCGCCCACACAAGGGAGAGCAGACAGCACTGAATGACCTTCCATTCCAACTCCGAAACCACAGCCCTACGACAGAAGCCGGTGAATACAGCCATTGTCCAAGAATAGACCAACACAGGCATGCCGAGGAGACCGACCACAGGGCAGATAGCGCATATCACAGAAGCACACAACGGACGGGGAAGAAAGAAGAAAACACTCCCCCATGTCGGCCACATGCAAGTTAATTGGAAGGAGTCACACATCACTGACCTTGAACTGTCTGAGAAGCATGTGGGATGAGGGCCCGTGTCCTCCAAACAAGCCAACAGAACACAAGTCCTGTCTCCCTACGACTACACAGAGCTCACAGCAACCTCGGAGCGTGCACATTGCAGACTGCACACAGCCGGAGCACGCCACCACAACGCACCGCTGCGAAATGGCAACCGCAACACACCTACCCAACTACGCCGAACAGCTCAAGCTGTACAAAACCAACCTGTTTCATATATTGGGATGCGATCTCCTGTCCCTGCTGAACGTAAGTTACCGACTGACTTACCGCATCACATTGTTCAGCTGCGTCATGCCCGTCTTCTACTGTCGGAGGTGTCCCTACCAGCATCCCGTGGAGATATGCCTCTCCAACCCGGCATGTCTGAAGGCGGACCTGCTACCACTACTCCTCCCTCTGGACGCACACGACAGGGCCTGCTCTGCCTATGGGGGCATGGCGTATGTGGCCAACATCGCACCCGCACTGAAATGGGACCACTGTGCCTCCACACGACGGATCGAGAACAGCTACATCGAATGTCACCCAGCATGCCCCATCATGGTCCTCCAAGGGACAACTTACGAACAACACCTTGACAGCCACCATCCGCTACATTGGCTGGCAAACATGTACACCACCAATGACATGGAAGCCCTGCTGGACGGCATCGCATACCTGACAACCTGTAAATTCGTCGGACCACAACGCAGGTTCCCCGATTGACCTATGATGTCCAACCCCGCACCCATGCCTAGCTTCCGCACGGACTGGCCAGTCACCACCACAACAGCCATACCAAACGACCGGCAACTGTAACCACACCATCAACGACATCGCCATGACATCGGATATGACCGGGACATGCACACTGTTCCCCATCACATCCAGGAACACCGCATGCATCGTGGGAGGCAGTGGCATGGGCTCTGTGTATCGCACCCACATGGACGGAACTGCACGAACAACCAGGACACGACATGGATCCAGCGCACATGGACACACACACCGCTCAGTGGACATGAATAGGTCGCCTGGAGTCTGTGGGTGCTGCACCCCTCCCACCCCCGCCCCGGGAATCCCATACCAGGACCTTTGCATGGACGACAAGTGCATACAACAACAACACGACCCCAGTGACTGTGACATGTCCAGTAACCACCACAGTGCAACAACAAGTGGCACGCCGCTGCATGCACGCAAGCACATGCCCTGATGTCATCTCACATGCACGCGTGCATGAGGAACAACCGCAGCAAACCTGTCACATGGAACTGAGATGGACTGTGCCCATGATGCCAAGCGGTCTGGTAGGCTACATGTATACCGTCTGTGTCAAAGTCCGCAGCTCCGCAGCTATACGTAAATGTACATTAGCACAGCCTTGGCCAAGCAGATGTCACTCTGAAGCCCACATCCCACATGCAACAGCCAATCACATGTAACCCCACACCCTATCCCATTTGCAATCATGCTCAGTATATCCTCAACATGTATTCCGCTGCCAGTAGTGTCCACTATACTGCATCACAGAGGACAGAAGACTCAATATAATGTTTGAAACCAAAACTGTCTCCGCTGACTCATTTCACAAGTACGAATGAGAGAGGATGAGAGTATGTGAAGTACACGGCAGTCGTGACATGACCATGTAGTCCACTGGTATTGGATGGCAACGCAAATGAGTAGCACAACTGTGGAAGACACACATGTGTCGTGTGAAGTCGTATGGACGCAGTGCTCAGGTGGGTGGGTGTGACGGGTAGATGCGCACATGCCAAGTTGGAGCACGCCGTGTTGGGAGGGGTCATGAACAGTACACCACCGCTTCCCTGGGCATTGTGAGAGGACACCTGTCGGGGGAGTGAACACGTGTGTGCACAGCAGCCGGGCACACGTACAAAGCGGTACCAGGCGCACCTCAGCCCACCCTCTGTGGACAAGCTGGATCCTGTTGTGCGCCCGCCATGCCCCTTGACAAGGCACACACAGCCCCAGTCGACCAGGTGTAACCCCAACATAGTCAATCCGCACAGGCGATACAGGGCACGGGATGGCAGTGGAGCATGGTGTGTGAGAGGTCTCCTCGCGCTCCTCCTGGTCATATCACGCAGGCAATAGAACCTCAACGTCTAGCATGGCACAAGTCAAATGGAAGTGTAGGGGGACGCACCACAGCACGAGCAGCACTGACGTCACGGGAGGTGGCTCGCACCATCCCATCCATTGCCCATCATACCAACCACGCCACATGCCATTGTGACTAAGTGCAAGCGCGTGCGCCACCACCCCGAGCCCTCCCCAGAGAGGCCAAAGAGTGAATGTGTGGGCCATCAGCCACAGACGGACGCGGCCTGGCCGCAAGGGCAGCCACAGCCACTGGGTGTCGCAGGTGGCGGATCCGGAAGGCGAAGACTGTGATGCATAGTCCATGCAGGCCGGGTCTCCATTTGGGGCACCACGCAGGTGGACGGCGTCCCGCCACACATCATACCCTGAGACAGCCCACTCGTGCAACTGGACCCACACATACACTCCTTGCCCTCTCTGGTGCGAGCTTGGGGCTGCCTGTGCAAGCGCTAGCCTCGCAGGTGAGCATGCATATTGGGGGAGCGAGGGGAGGACATGAGGGCTGGGGCGAAGATGACTGTATCACTGTCAGTTAGTACAAGGGATGACCCAGATGTGGAAAGGAAGAGACGTGTCCCGTGTGTACTGCAACTAGTCGCCAATCCAACTACCCCCCATGTCCGGAATGTAAGCCCGCACCTAGGCCCGCCCATCCGCCACATCGAACATACCACCAGCACGACAACCTTCCCATTCGAAACACTGACTGGGGGTGGCGACCAGTGAACAATCATGTGTAGCCTACCCACGCGTACATGTGGGCCCTCCATGATCCATGTCACCTGCGGCAAAGTCATGACATGCGCAATGAGGGAAGTGAGGAGAGCTGTCCGCCCCACGCGCAGAAGGTGCATCAGCTCCACAGACCCAGCAGCGAGTCCAGCAGGGGTCACATGTGCAGGGGCAGCTGTGCCTGGTGTGAAGGCACATGCATATAGACAGCACATCGACCAATGTGTAGTCTGCCCACATCTACAGTCCATCATCATGCGGACATAGGAATTGAACACAGGGCAACACATCTTAGTTGGTGCACCCACCGTGACCAACAATGCGCAATCATCGACGTACCCGCCCTGTGCATGGCCCCCCACCCAACGGAGGCACATCCAGTGCCACCATCCCACACACACAAGCCTTCCACGGAACATGCTGTGTCCAATGGTCAGTACAGAGTCAGCGCCCATCTGGTGGATCCTGAACAGGAGACACATGCACACACATGCCAGCTCCCACTATGTACGTCTGCCACCTGGCACGTGCAATGTAACCTCTCACCTGTGACGTGTGACTGCAAGCACACAGCCGTCTTGGCATGGGGCTGTCAATGTGGACACCTGTCAATGTTTCGGGAGGTGTGATCCGTACAGTGCTGTACATAGGGTGCAGTGCTGACACCTACTACTGTCTCATATCCCCTCGTGCCACAGGTCCCACTTGTTTTGGCCGCTCAGCCTGTGCCCACATCGTCGTCGTCGTGTGCCATACTCATCCAGCCGCGGAAGCAGTTCCATGCTCAGCAGACATTCATGTTGCCGTGGCGTTGCCGCTTGACGGATATGCAGTCAGTCCCCATCAGCACGCCCCGCAAGTCATTGGGGCCTAGATCCCCATGTGCATGCACATGGCAGTGGTTTGTATCACTAGCCATTGCCATTGTTGGGAGACCTGTGTAAGTGTATTGTGGCCGTGCCGTCCCAGCTTGACAGCTGGGCTGTGGCTCATGTGCTTGCTCAGTCATGTCAGTGATGTGTATGCGAAATTGCTATGTGTCGTGTTGCTTTGACATGTGTCCTCTGCCATTGTCCCTAGGCGGAGACCGAACATTGACCGCCCATACCAATTGCTGGCGGACATGGACGATACAGAGGTTATTAGGAAGTTTCGGCTGGACAGGCCAACCCTGCATCGACTGTGTGCCATGTTAGAACCCCATCTCCGTCCCCGCAGGGTGTATCCGACTGCTGTCACCCCCACGGCTAAGGTGATGGCCGCCATGCATTTCTTCGCCACTGGGTCATTCCAGCACACAGTGGGCATTGGAGGAGGGATGTCCCAGCCCATGTTCAGCAAGGTGCTGAGGGATGTACTGGCAGCCATGATGCTGTACCGAAACAGGTACATCCGCTTCCCCAGGGCTCGTGAATTGGCGGCAGTGAAGGGTGCATTCTATGCCCTTGGCAGAATCCCACACGTCGTTGGAGCCATTGACTGCACACATGTCGGCCTTGTTCCACCACAGGCCACTGAGCACCTGTACCGCAACAGGAAGCACACGCACTCCCTGAATGTGCAAGTGGTGTGCCTTGCGGACATGGTGATCACCCACGTGTGTGCAAAGTTCCCAGGCTCGGCCCATGACGCACACATAATGCGCAACAGCATCTTGCCACGACTGATGTCCAATATGCAACAGGATCGTGGCTGTATTGTCGGTGAGTATGTGGAGTGGTGTAGCGTGCTGGTTGTGCGATGCTGTCCCCTGTCCAGTTGGAATAGCAACGGTTCTCTGTGTCCCTCACACCCAGGTGACTCTGCGTACCCGAATGGGGCATGGCTGCTCAGTCCATTGAGGAATCCTCGCACCCCAGCAGACGATCGCTACAATGAGGCACATGGGAGGACCAGACGTGTGGTCGAGCGTACCTTTGGCCTCCTCAAGTCCAGGTTCAGGTGCCTGGACCGCACCGAGGGTGCGCTGGCGTACTCCCCATAGAAGGTGTGCCGGATAGTGGTGGCGTGCTGCATGCTGCACAATCTGGCCATTCGGAAGCAGATCCCCCTCATCGTGGATGACGGAGATCAACCAGGGCCCCAGCCCGCAGACCAGGACAGCTCGAGTGAGGAGGACAGCGGAGAGGAGGAAGCTGGTAATGTGCGGCAGCAGCTCATCGCCCGCTACTTCACTTGACGGTGAGTGTCCATGTACGACGGCTGATGTGGCTGTATCTGTGCAGGTGTGTGTGTGCTGTGTCAGGGTGGCCGTTTGTTCACTGCATGCTGTGTGTCAACGCTCCATGGCCAGGGTAGTATGCCACTGTTGGTGGCTGTGGCATTGTGCCCTATTGCTCTGTGCGATGTGTGTACATTGCTTGTAGTTGTTGACATGTACTGTGTGATGGGTGTGTGACACACTCATTGAATGTGCTCCTGTTCTGTCTCCCACCCCTAGGTCCCTACAGGCCCTCCGGATTCCATTGCCATGCCACGCATCAGGTGCCTTTCCGCCCAAGGTGGCCGTTGTATTCCGTACAAATAAAACACAGGGCACAAACAGCAGTTAGTGTAAGAGGTGCATTTATTTCAAACTGTGACATGTGATTGTGTGTAAGGTGATGACAAAAGTGGTGCGTGCAGTGACAATGAGCTGTCGGTCATGGCTGCGTGATGCTCAGGGTGTACCCACTGGTTCTATGTCCATAGTCCAACACACACATGCCATCCAGATGGCTGTGTGGAGTGGGATCGTAGTCCAAGTCAATGCAGTGGCTGGTCAAGGAAGGCTGGCGGAAGGCTGGCTGGCTGCCTCACTTGCGTTTGGAGCGTGCAAAGTCCTCCCGGGAGATCGGTTTCCACTTCGGACGGCCCCTTCCACGTTTGCGAGGGGGTGCCTGCTTGCGACATGCTGGTGGTTGAGGTGTGCTCACTGGCTGTGGACGCAGGGGAACTGGACACTGCTGCTCGACCCTGCGCCCCGGCAGGTGGTGGCGGAGGGGAGCTGCTGTCCCTGGCTGTGACCTCACCGCCACCACCAGCTGGCCCATGAGGTCCACGAGTTGGCCCATACGGGCGTCCATGGACCTCAGCACCCCCAGCACCTCCCGCGTGTCTGAAGCAGACCTGACCCATTGTGCTTGGGCCTCTTCATAGGCCCCAAGGACTCTGGCCATTTGAGGCAGGGCATGGCTCCCAGGGGAGGCTGGCGTTTCCCTGACCCTGCTCCTCCTACCAGTCCTGCTGCCACCGGCCTGCCCACTAGCCACATTGCTCACCACGGTCCTCGCTGTGGCTCCCAGGGTGGATCCAGTCGGCCGGGCCACCACCTGCGCTGGGGCTGGTGCCAGCGAAGACGTGGTGGTGGTGGCGGCGGTGGTGGTCGGTGCGGCGATGGTGGCGGTTGCGGCAGTGGTAGTGGCCGCAATGACCGTGGGTGTGGCCGCAACGACAGTGGCAGCAGGGGGCTGGGAATGTTCAGCAGCCCTGGATGATGGGTTGGTGGGTAGGAGGGGTCCTGGGGAGCGGATGGGCCCTGCCACACCAGATGGGCCTGCTTGGTGGTCCGTGTCCGAAGAGGAGGACAGATCCTCCACATCCGTGTGTCCTCGTTGGGGGCTTGTAGGCTGGCTGTGCTGGCTGCTGGCTCCATCCCCAGCATCCAGCAGTTCGTCACCTGTGGAGAGAATGAGATTTGTTATTGTGTTGCACCTGGCGAAGTATGTATTTGTCGTCTGACATTAACAGTTCGTGCAATCTCGTACATGGGTTTCCCGGAGGCGTGTGTGTGGCTGTAGCATTTGTAGTTGTGTGTGCTTGGCAATGGGACTGTGTGCTGTGCACATGTGGCATGGGACGGATTGGCCATGCCGATGGGTGTGTTGATGTGCCCCTACTTATTGTGACTCTGGTGTATGCGGGCTCCTGGCCCATCCTGGGTCTGGTTTGTACTTTGCTTTTGGTGTTCAGATGGGACGCTTAGGAACGCATATGGCAACATGGGGGCCATGCCCCAGATTCGCATTTGGGAGGGATATGCTTTTGGGGTTCAAATGGAACGCTTAGGAACGCATATGGCAACATGGGGGCCATGCCCCAGATTCGCATTTGGGAGGGAATATGCTTTTGGGGTTCAAATGGAACGCTTAGGAACGCATATGGCAACATGGGGGCCATGCCCCAGATTCGCATTTGGGAGGGAATATGCTTTTGGGGTTCAAATGGAACGCTTAGGAACGCATATGGCAACATGGGGGCCATGCCCCAGATTCGCATTTGGGAGGGAATATGCTTTTGGGGTTCAAATGGAACGCTTAGGAACGCATATGGCAACATGGGGGCCATGCCCCAGATTCGCATTTGGGAGGGAATATGCTTTTGGGGTTCAAATGGAACGCTTAGGAACGCATATGGCAACATGGGGGCCATGCCCCAGATTCGCATTTGGGAGGGAATATGCTTTTGGGGTTCAAATGGAACGCTTAGGAACGCATATGGCAACATGGGGGCCATGCCCCAGATTCGCATTTGGGAGGGAATATGCTTTTGGGGTTCAAATGGAACGCTTAGGAACGCATATGGCAACATGGGGGCCATGCCCCAGATTCGCATTTGGGAGGGAATATGCTTTTGGGGTTCAAATGGAACGCTTAGGAACGCATATGGCAACATGGGGGCCATGCCCCAGATTCGCATTTGGGAGGGAATATGCTTTTGGGGTACATGCTGTGAGCCATGGGTGCCGAACGTGACATGTGTTGTGGCAGCATGACAGTGCATGGTTTGAGGTGTGTGCATGCTTGACATGGCCTGCATATTTGCTGTCTGTTGTGATTACTGGACATGGCATTGGACGCATCGTTATGAGTGAGTGATGGTTGTGTGCCAGCCAAAGTATTGCAGTTGTCCCATCTCCTTGGTGTGCGTGCTGCCCTGTGCCATGTGCATCACTGCAGTGCTCGGGGGGTGTGGCCCATGTTGTGTGTTGTTGCTCACAGTGTGTCGTGCGCTTCATTGACTTCTGGCACATGGTTGGTCATGGGCATGTATCTTAGCGTGACTGCTGTATGTGTGGCAGCTGTGCGGATGACATGCCTTTCATGAGACTGGGGCTGACGGATGGGATGGATGGTATGTTGTATGTGCATGGTGTGTCTGTGTGTTTGATGGGTTCAGTGGTGTTCGTGTGCATTTATGTTGTTCCGCTCTGTTGCGTCTAGTGTTGTTTGTCTTACATAGGCGTAGTTGTGGGGTGTGTGGTTGACAGGCAGTAGGGGCTACATGGACAGGACTTCAATGGTGTTTTGGTTGTGTGTGATGAGTTGCACAGTGGCTGCCGTGTGGTACTATATTCAGTGTGGCTTGTGCATGCAGACGTGGCTCCTTGGGTGTTGCTATGTCTGTGATGGGTCATGTGGGGTGTGAGTCTGTTGTTCATGTCCGTGTGCACATTGTTCACTTGTTCGTGACGGTGGGCGGTGCTGCGTGTTCGTCTGCTACGTGACATGTCCCATGTGTTGGTCGTGTTCCGGTCCTCATGCCTCCAGTAATCCAGCCCTGTCCAGTTTCCCACCTGCAAGTTGTTCGTGCGTGCACTGTACTGGATGCCACATGGCTCTAAGCGGGGGTGCTCCATGTTGCAGGTCTGTGGGGGTGGGGGGTGTTGTGGGTCGTGGGGGTGGCTGGACACCCACTGACACCGATTGCTGTGGACCGTGATGTCTGCCTTTCGGCTGTCGTTGTGCACTGCGGTGGCTGACACGTGGCTGTGGGGTGTGGGGGATGCTCCTCCTTGCTGTGCTGTGGGACTAGGGGCCTGGTGTGTGTTGTACTTGGGCTGTCCACCGTCCCACCCACTGCACTTTGTGTTCCTGCCACTTACCTGTTACTTGTCGGTTAGTGCAGCTGTGGCGGACACATGGGTGTGGTGGGTGCTCGTTGTGGCGCTTCTGGCATATTTGGGGACCTGTTGGTGGTTACGTGGCTGGCTGAGTGTACACATGTCCCCACGTATCTTACAGTTGTTCGGTTTGGGCTGTGTGTGGTGGTGTATGTTGCATGTGTGTGTGATGTGTTGTGTATTGTGTGCTGGACATGGGGGTGTTTGTCCCTGGGAGCTGTGGCATGGTGGTAGTGCATGTGAGTACATAGCGGTGTGCTGGTATACATTAGTTTGTACTTACCAGCCTCCACTCCCCCTGCTAATCCGGCGAGGATCTCCGGATGTATTATGACTCGCACCTTCTCCTCCCACGCTTTGAAGGTCTTGAAGAGCGCGGGATTCCCTCCGCCAGTGACGGCAGCCAGCTCTCTGTTTTTGCCCTCCTTCTTCTTGACCAGGCTCTTGACGTCATTCCAACGTTAGTTTATTTCTCCTCTGTTCCTGGGCAGGGTCCCGACTGCATTGACCTGGTCTACGATCCGGTTCCACATTCTGTTTCTGGTGGCTAGTGGTGTGTGCTGGACCATGTTCCCATAGATTTGTGGGTACACCTTGATGATCTCGTCGACCATGACCGTCAGCTCAATGGGCGTGAACTTGGGCATTCTTTGTGGTGCCATGGTGTTTGTGGTGCTGGTGCGGTGTGTGTTGTGTAATGTGCAGGGGGTTTGTGGTGCAGGTGTTTGGTGGTGGTGGTGGTGGTGGTGGTTGTGATGTGTGCGTTTCTGTGGTGTGCTGCTGTCCTTGCTGTGTCACTGTGTCCTCTCCTCTCTGGTTTGCAATGTTGCAAGGGGTTGTGGTCTGTGGGAGTGCTGCTTTTGTACTTACCTATGTGGGTGTGTCCTCATGGTCTGTTGTTTTCAGGTGTGTTGTGTCTGGGGTTCTGGCCTTTGTAGTTTTTGTTTGTCCGGGGGTGTTTTCGGGATGTGTACTGTGCTTGTGTATTTGTGCGTGCCTTGCTGTGTGGACTTGTTGGCCATGTTGTGTGCTATTGGTTTTGTGAGCGTATGGTTTCTGTGCAGGTACGTGGGCGCCATGGCTTCTGCCGTGTCGATTCTCATCGGCGTTGTTTGCGCTGGCGGGCGGTATATTTGTAGTTTTCCCGCGCTCATGGCGGTGCAATCGTAATTTCACGTGCGGTGTGTCGGCCGTGAGGGCGGGCGGTTTTGTGTTGTCGTGCGTGTTTCCGTCCGTGGCGGGCGGTTTGACTCCGACTCGGACGATGGCGGGCGGTATCTTGTGTGATTTTTCCGCCGATGGCGGTTTTCGGTTTGTGTAATCGTAATGGCGTGGTCGGTGTTCAGACGGTGTGTGCGGGCGGATTTTTGCCGCTTCCATGCCTGGCGGATTTTTTTACGCCGGGTATCGTAATGGGCCCCTAATTGTCATAATTGATCTGATCTTTTATAGGTTTGGCCACGAGGTCTTCCAGATATAAGGGGAAATGCCAGAATATAGTGAATGATTAAAGACAGAGATTAGTTGGTTTGTTAGCAATTTACTGATGAAAAACAGGCAATCAGCGGGAAACAGGACAGGATGCAAAAGGCAAACTGGAGGGCAATGGCTATTTATTATGTGTTTAAGAGATGCCTCAAAGATTAAATTAAATAATTCCAAATTAGAAGGAATGGGCCCATCATTAAAGTCCTGGCCACCTATCAAAGGTTTGGTACTTATGTAATTAATGCTCCCTGATTAAAGGGATTATGTATTGTGAAAACCGAGATTGCATTTGGTTTAGCACCATTCTTAGAGGTGAGAAAGGAACTCAATGAACTCTGGCAATTGAGAATATGGGAATCTACTGAGAAGTAACTGCATAACCCAGTAGAACAAGTTACTTACCTTCGGTAACAATGTATCTGGTAGAGACATTTAATAGTTGTAGATTCCTTACCTTTTGAATTTCCCCAGGCGTCAGTCTGGATCTGGAGATTTTTTGTCAGCAGTACCCCTGCACATCGGTAGGTGGTGTCGGTCAGCTCCTTGTCCGTTGTCGTGGGTGCTGGGATGACGTCGCAGGACCTTTATAGACGCGCCCATTAACGATGATGTTAGTTCTTAACCGGACTTTCCAAGCTAGAAGCGCAGAGCCATGAAAGACACTGACCACTGGTGTGTCAAATCTAGGGCCCTGTAGGGAAGTCCTTATCCCTAGAAATCAGTTCACAGAGCAGGGAGGACGGGTGGGGCGGTAAGGAATCTACAGCTAATATATGTCTCTACCAGATACATCATTACCGAAGGGAAGTAACTTGTTTATCTGATAGCGACTATTAGTTGTAGATTCCTTACCCTTTGAATAGATACCTCAGCAATACCATCCCCGGAGGAGGGTCTGCGAACCAAGATCACACCAGGAAGTCCTGGAGGACTTGGCTGTCCAGGCAGTAGTGTCTTGTAAACGTGTGCAGGGATGCCCACGTTGCTGCTTGACAGATGTCAAGGAGTGGAACTCCATGTGCAAACGCAGTGGTTGCCGCTCTTGCTATAGTAGAGTGAGCACGCAACCCCACAGTTGGTTCCTTCTTTGCCAAAGCATAGCATATTTTAATGCAGAGGACAACCCATTGAGAGTTGGTCCGTTTCTGAACAGCCTGACCTTTCTTTGCCCCCACATAGCCAATGAAGAGTTGATCAGCCACCAAGAAGTCTTTAGTGCGATCAAGATAAAAAGACAATGCATGTTTTTGGTCCAGATGGTGGAGTCGATCCTCCTCCTTGGAGGGTTGCGGGGGTGGGGAAAAAGGTAGGGAAAGTGATGAATTGTCCCACATGAAAGGGCGTGGCCACTTTAGAAAGGAACAAAGCTTTAGTTCAAAGCACCACTTTATCCAGATGGACAGAGAGAAAGGGGGATTGGAAGACAGAGCCTGAAGCTCGCTAACCCTACGAGCAGAGGTGATGGCAATAAGAAATCAGTTTTGAGAGTCAGCTGCCTGAGAGGACAATTATGAAGGGGCTTGAAGAGAGCACACATGAGAAAGGTTAAAACCAAATTTAAATCCCATTGGGGCATTATGAAGGGAGACAGAGGAAACAAATGAGTAAGGCCCTTAAAGAACCTAAACACAATGGGAGGCTTAAATAAGGAAGACTGATCTGGAAGGCGTAGAAAAGCAGAAATAACTGCAAGATAGCCTTTAAGAGTGCCCAAGGCAGATCCCTGCTGGGCCAAAGAAAGTATATACAAGAGGACCTCTGGAAGAGGAGCAGAAAGTGGATCAACAGCCTTTGCTGTGCACCATGCCACAAATTTGTTCCATCTACAGGCATATAACCTTTTAGAGGAGGGATGCCTGGCTGCCAAGATAACATTGCAGACTTCGGCCAGAAGGTCGAAAGCTGTCAACTGCCGCCGCTCAATCTCCACGCAAGGAGGTGGAGGCTGGACAGGTTCTGGTGAAGAACTGTTTCCTGCTGCTGCAACAGAAAATCCTCCCGAAGAGGCAGTCTGATTGCAGTATCGATGGTCATGCTCAGTAGGTGGGGGGCCCAGACTCTTCGTGCACAATCCGGAGCTACAAGAATAACTTGAAACTGGTCGTGCTTGATCTTCTTGAACACTCAGGGCAGAAGTGGTACAGGCGGTAAACAGACAGAATGTCGAGGTTTTTTTTTTCGACCTACAAGAATATCGAGTTTTAAATATCGAGGTACAAGAATATCGACATCAAGAATATCGTGGTACAGAATATCGACAGTAAGGTAAGAAATATCGTTTTTTTTTATATCGAAGAAGGTAATATCGTTTGTAAAAATATCGTTGTTAATAATATCGATTTTTATATTAGTGTTCTGTATTTTAGTATGTTTGTTAAAAGTATGTGATGTCATTTTTTTGTATAAGTATAGGTATTTTTTTTTATGTATGTGTTCAATTTTTTGCAATAAATAATTTTATGTTAATTAATTTTTGCGTATTTTAGTTCTGTAGCGGGTTGTGGGTTTATAGGGGAATAGGGTGGGAAGTAATTTAATTATAATAAAGTAATTAAGTTTATTTATTACTATTTATAATTAATTTATTAATAATTAATTATTAATTGGTTAATAATTTTTATTAATAGATTAATTGATAATTGTAATAATTGAGTTATTTATTTTAGGAGCGGGTTGTGGGTTTATAGGGGAATAGGGTGGGAAGTAATTTAATTATAATAAAGTAATTTTTAATGTATATTTATTAGTATTTATAATTAATTTATAATTAATTACTTATTAATTGGTTATTCATTTTTATTAATTGATTAATTGATAATTAAAATATATTTTATTTTTAGGAGCGGGTTGTGGATTTATAGGGGAATAAGTTGGAAACTAATTTAATTAAAATAAAGTAATTAATATTTTTTATTTATTAGTATTCATTTTATATTTATATTTTATAGTGTTGTTTGTGGTAATTTATTTAAAAATATTTAATTATTAATTGTTTGAAAAGTATAAATATTTAATTGGTAAATATGTTAATTCTGTCAAATTTGTATGAGTTCTTTGTGCGTTTATAGTGGAATATGGTGTGAGGTAATTTATTTATAAATTATTAATAAATATTTTTGGGATTATAATTATGTATTTGTAAAGATAGTTTGTAAAATGTTAATTTAAAACTTTTATAAATTAATGTTTGTATTTAATTTTTAGTATTTTTTAATATTTAATTATTTTTGTATCTTTTGGAATTTTGTAATATTTTGATATTTTTTTTGTGTTATTAACAATGTTTGTATTGTAGTTGCTATTTTTTTTATTTTTATTTTTTATTTAAATTTTTGAAATTATTAATTTTAACCCTTTGCTATCCAACACTTTCCCTACTGTTGCACTCACTGGAGTGGGAATAGTAATTTTTACCCCTTTGCTATCCAACACTTTCCCTACTGTTGCACTCACTGGAGTGGGAATAGTAATTTTTACTTCTACGCTATCCAACCCTTTCCCTACTGTTGCACTCACTGGAGTGGGAATAGTAATTTTACCCCTACGCTATCCAACACTTTCCTTACTATTGCACTCACTGGAGTGGGAATAGTAATTTTTACTCCTACGCTATCCAACACTTTCCCTACTGTTGTACTCACTGGAGTGGGAATAGCAATTTTTGCCCCTACGCTATCCAACAGTTTCCCTACTGTTGCACTCACTGGAGTGGGAATAGTAATTTTTAACCCTCCGCTATCCAACATTTTCCCTACTGTTGCACTCTCTGGAGTGGGAATAGTAATTTTATCCTCTCCGCTATCTAATATTTTCTTTACTGTTTAAGTTAATGTAGTTTAAAATGTATTTAAAAAAAAGTAAAAATATTGTAATATTTTAATTTATTATATATATATTTTATTTTTATGTTATTGGTGTAGGTGTATAGATATGTATATATATTTTTTAATATGTTTGTATCAAAATATAATTTATTAATATAATTATTTATTATTATTAAGTAAATATATATGTTATATTTTATATATATCTATGTTTAATTTATTTTTACATTATATGTAT
>CAWUFW010031377.1:0-15635 GCA_963921515.1 Calotriton arnoldi | reverse complement strand
CCTACCTGTAAGGTTACTAACCCAGGGCATCAAATTCCGCCATTTCCGCTCGCGGAGTTTGCGGAATTTAGGCAGTTTCAAGCGTTCAGCGAGAGAAACGTGAATTGCCAACAATTCCGCGATCCGCGGCGTAGCGGAATTATTTTCTTGTTCGTGCTTTAAAAATGCGTTCTAGGCCGTAGCGACTTACCGGGATTCCTGCGCGTCGACGAGTTTACCTATCCGTTCGCGTGCGCCACGAGATTTCGGTAGCCGGGCGCGCGATCCGCGAGAGTTTGCGATCGCGAACACGTCATTCGCCGCGCCATCGTGCACCGCGAGAGAGTGCGATCGCGAACCGTCATTCAGGCGCGCCATCGGACATCCGGCGGAATGTTGGTAAGCTCGCGATCCCGAACACGCAAAATTTGCAATCTGGAGAAGAATAATATCTCGAGCAGCATAAAACCTTCTATAAAATAATGATTTGGATGAAAAAAATCCTCAGATTGATATTTGGCGTCCTTTTTTGTCAAATTTTGGGGGAGAGGGAGGAAGTGCCACAGAGTCTCCTACTTCCTGTTCCTGTCCAGCAGGCTCTCCCAGTGCTTTGTCCGGATCTCTCTGTTCATTTTTCACTTGGATTTGAGCTGGAAGGATCACTTTTGGGGCCGATTCCGATTCGGGCCGGAAAACGTACCGACCGACTCGGTCCGGGAATAAAGTCCGACCGACACGTACCGGCGCCGTACGACCCTGGTAGTACGATAAAATGCATGTGAAATCAGACCGACTCGGACGGAATACAAAACGACCGACCGAGCCGGACGGAAACAAGCCATCCGGCCGGGAAATCACGCGAAACGAACCGACCGACACGCACCCGGATTGAACCCGAACGAAACGTACCCGCGAACTCCGACCCGCGTAGTACGATGCTGTGCGTGCAAAACACGACCGACTCGCCCGGAGCACAAGCCGTACGACCGACACGCATACAAAACCCAGCCGAAGCAACCCAATACTACGCGACCGACTCGTACGCCGCATATGAAACCTAGCTGACACACAGCGGGAACGAGTCGGACAAGATCGCACCAGACAACTGCAGCGTCCTACTCGGACACAAGAACGACTCCTACATGCACCAAAAACACCAAGGAAAAATTAGAAAAAAGAGGCCAAACAAGCAACCACAAAGCCAATAAATACAGGGAGGAAAAAAAAATGGAACAAGGACACACCTCCAACTCCACCTACATAAAGGCCACAAATCCCTACCATGATCCTTTGCAAATTCCACTGACCTGCCAGCACACAACACCATCACACAGCAACCACAGACACACTCACAGCTCATACATCACACAAGCCACACACCATTACCACACCTACAAATAGCACCCTCACACACACCCAGCTAAACCTACACTCACACCCCCCACTTGCACACACACACATCAATCACCACCACCACCCATCACCATGCCCCCAAAGAAGAACCATAAGTTCCTAGATAGTGAATTGGAAGTCCTGGTAGACGAGATCCTGAGGGTAGAGCCACAGTTGTTTGGTACATTGGTACAACAGACCCCCATGTCGCAGAAAACCAAGATGTGGGCGAGGATTGTCGACAGGGTGAACGCACAATCACCATGTTTGCGCACAAAGGAAGACATCCAGAACAGGTGGTATGATGTGCGCAGGAGGGTCCGGGACCTACTCAAAAGGACTACCTCCTCAGCCAGCACACCGGCAGTGGCCCTCCTGCAAAACCAGTATACCTCAGGCCCTGGGAGGAGAAGGTGCGGGCCATCCTACCACCAGTGAGCGTATACGGACTAACAGACATCCCAGAGCCTGGTGAGTACACAACTAATATACACAATATGGTGTGACAACACACACACATCACAGTCAAGGGGATAGGCAAACCATGCACCCTCAGCAAATACACAGCAACCAAAAGATATTCATCCCAAGATGTGAATGCTAGTCAGACAAACACAATACCTCCCATCTCATAGTGATATGTAACTGTGTCATGACATGTACAAACCTAACAACAAATACAGCAAGGCAGTGGCACAAATAGAACCAACAAACACTCCCAGATATTTAAACACCACTAGAACACCACCTCACAGGGAAGCTCACTGAAAGGAAGGAAGTCTGTGTATGCTGGTCAAGTCAGTGTAGCCAATAGCATGATGGGAGTGGTAGTCACAGATATTGGTCACACCCACAATTGGCCCATCAACACCACTCTGAACCATGCTCACATCACAGGGAGTGGAAAACAACTGACAAGATGGCTGACACTGGGTACTGCTGGGGGAGCACAAGGCCCTGCTGGGAACTGTGCAACAACCAACAGCAGGACACCACTGACTGACATCCTGAAAGACAACTTGCACTCCCTGCAATGGAAGCACGTACCATGGTGGGATATCTGGCTGGGTGGGAAGGAGGACTCACAGCACTGACCATAGTTACAAGCACCCTCCACTCACACACCCCCTCAACACTAACTCCACATAACCCACCTGGGAGAATGCAATGCCTCACATCCTAACTGAAGATCCCACAAAGAACCACCACCCTGGGTTATGCTGTGTGAAGCACAGGGACACTCTTGGGACTTGTAGCCAAACAACTGCCAGGACAACACTCCCAGCCATCCTGTCAGCACAGGCACCCCACCCCACAGGGAAGCAGAGTCAAAAGGAAGGAAGGATGGGCATGCTGGGAAGGGGTGGAGGCAATAGCATGATGGGAGTGGTAGTCACAGATCAACATCTCACACCCACATGGCCCAGCAAGTTAGCACTGAAGCATGCACACCTCACAGGGAGTCAAAAGCCACTTCAAAGATGTCTGACACGGGCCACAGCTGTGGGGAGCACAAGGCCCTGCTGGGAACTGGGCACCAACAAACAACAGGACCACACTGCCAGCCATCTTGCCATTGCTGTCACACTCACACACAGTGAAGTCCACTCAAAAGGAAGGAAGTATGGGCATGCTGGGAAGGGGGTGTAGGCAATAGCATGATGGGAGTGGTAGTCACAGATATTGGTCAGCCTCACAATTGGCCCATCAACACCACCCTGAACCATGCTCACATCACAGGGAGTGGAAAAGGACTCACAAGATGGCTGACACTGGGTACTGCTGGGGGAGCACAAGGCCCTGCTGGGAACTGTGCAACAACCAACAGCAGGACACCACTGACTGACATCCTGAAAGACAACTTGCACTCCCTGCAATGGAAGCACGTACCATGGTGGGATATCTGGCTGGGTGGGAAGGAGGACTCACAGCACTGACCATAGTTACAAGCACCTCCACCTCACACACACCCTCAACACTAACTCCACATAACCCACCTGGGAGAATGCAATGCCTCACATCCTAACTGAAGATCCCACAAAGAACCACCACCCTGGGTCATGCTGTGTGAAGCACAGGGACACTCTTGGGACTTGTAGCCAAACAACTGCCAGGACAACACTCCCAGCCATCCTGTCAGCACAGGCACCCCACCCCACAGGGAAGCAGAGTCAAAAGGAAGGAAGGATGGGCATGCTGGGAAGGGGGTGGAGGCAACAGCATGATGGGAGTGGTAGTCACAGATCAACATCTCACACCCACATGGCCCAGCAAGTTAGCACTGAAGCATGCACACCTCACAGGGAGTCAAAAGCCACTTCAAAGATGTCTGACACGGGCCACAGCTGTGGGGGAGCACAAGGACCCTGCTGGGAACTGGGCACCAACAAAACAACAGGACCACACTGCCAGCCATCTTGCCATTGCTGTCACACCTCACACACAGTGAAGTCCACTCAAAAGGAAGGAAGTATGGGCATGCTGGGAAGGGGGTGTAGGCAATAGCATGATGGGAGTGGTAGTCACAGATGTTGGTCAGCCTCACAATTGGCCCATCAACACCACCCTGAACCAGCTCACATCACAGGGAGTGGAAAAGGACTCACAAGATGGCTGACACTGGGTACTGCTGGGGGAGCACAAGGCCCCGCTGGGAACTGTGCAACAACCAACAGCAGAACACCACTGACTGACATCCTGAAAGACAACTTGCACTCCCTGCAATGGAAGCACGCTTCATGGTGGGATAACTGGGCTGGGGGGAGAAGGAGGTCCGGATGGCAAGCAAATACCACCAATGCTGGTCATACACACACCTTCAACATTCACATTGACATGCCACAGGTTGGCAGGACAATGTGCTACACCAATATCACTCTCTGACTGTCACAATTTAGAGAATGCAATGTCCAGGCCCACATCCAGAGGTACAGTCACAACTGTCAGCGTGTTTGAACAATTGATGCCAGTAAGAAACATAACATACAATCTGTGTCTCTCCCCAAAACAGGTGATGATGGGGACACAGCAGCAGACGAGGAGGAGTCCCTGTCCCAGGCTCCAGGGAACACTGAGCTCACTGGTGTGGATCAGCCTCTGCACTCCTCGGATGGCGAAGAACCAGCTGGACCCTCCGGTGTGAGTCATCATGCAGCACCAGCAGGACCAACATCTGCACCCCCTGCACCCACCCCTCCAACAACTGCCAACGCACAGGCCACCCCTGCCAACACGGACAGACCAAGGACCACAGATGACAACAGCGCAGGGACCCAGACCCAAACTGGAGCTGGTGACAACGAGCCCAGGAACAACACCCGGTGAGCCCACGGTCACCTGTGCGTGCCACCGCAGGTCCTGCACGTGTCGCCAGGGGTGGGTGGTGGGAGGGGTGGTAGACATAGGTCGCTCTTTTGCAGAGGGGTCTGACCGCATGACGACCCACAACTGGCGCGCATCGCGGATGCGTACCAGACTAGCAACCGGAGAGGTCAGCCAGGCAGTGGGGATCCTCAAGGACATAGCAACAGCAGCAGGCTGCCCATCATGCCCGCTTGACCTTCACATGGGTACCCCCACTTTTTGCTGATGCTTCACTGTTTTTCGACATTAGTCTGGCTGGGGCCCTGCTAATCAGAACCCCAGCCTAGCTGCTTCCTCTCTAAAATGGTTTCCATGTGCCTTAGGCACATCACTGATTGGAATCTGAGTGCCCTTATAAGTCCCTAGTATATGGTATACTATGTACCAAGGGCATAGGTACCTCAGAGGCCTACCAGGGGCTGCAGCATGTATTATGCCACCCCTGGAAGGCCATCCAAACTGACACCACAGGTCTGCTACTGCAGCCTGGGTAAGGTGGTGCATGCACTCCTTACTGTGATATAGGTTACCTATATCACTAAATACATACACACATATAAACCTATAAGTCACTCCTAAGGCAGGCCTTATCAATCCTGAAGGCAGAGTGCATGGTTCCTATGTGAGAGGGTGCCCCTGCATGAGCAGGGCCCCTCTGCAGCGTTCGGAGACCCTTCTCTGATGCTGTTTGTAGTGCAGCCTGACCATATACTCTTAAGCGCATTATAACCTCGCGTTAAATGCTAACTTTGGAATGGCTGCACCTAAACATGTCGTGTTTGGTGTCAAACATCTTGGAATACTACCCCCGCCAACTCTGGCGGCGGGGGTAGCATTCCACCCTTCTAGAGGGAAAGACATGTTAACCCTGGCCTAGCCCGGTAACTTCTTTCCAAAGCCCTGGCATCACAAAATGGATGCTGCTGCCACAGACACGAGTCTGGCCTCCTGCTGCTGGACGAAACTCCGGCAGGGGAGGCCTGGACACAGGTTTCTGTCCCAGGGAGGTGTGACCACCTCCCCAGACAGGATAATGTGTATTGGGGCTGGGCGGGAGCACTTGCGGTGCTTTGAAGTCCTGCACTGGGGGCACACTTGGTGTCCCTAGTGCATACCCCAGTTCAAACCGGATCAGGGGCTTGCAGCCCCTGCTTTGGCGCGAACTGGACAAAGGGAAAGGGGTGTAGCCACCCCTCTGCCCTGACCCACCCATAGGTGGGGCCACAGAGTAGTCCAACCCCTAAACTTGGTATAAGTATAGGAACCCAGTCCTTAGGACTTTAGATTATCCCTGGATCGAAACTCTGAAACAGAATCCTGGACCTTCGACGCTCTACTCAAGATTAGAGGACAGAAGAATCTCCCTTGGGGTCAAGGAGTGACTCCCTGCTTGGCAGGCACCAAAGACGCATCTGTCCGGTCTGCATTTCTGAAGCTCCTGTCGGACGCCGAAGTCTTCGCATCACCAGAGGTGGATTCTCAGACTTCCCCGAGGCTACTCCTGAGTCCCCAGCAAAGCTGAGGCCCGTAGCTATCGTGGGTGACGTGAGACCGTGACCCCTGGACACCGAGCACATTTGCAAGTGCATCCTCTTCTGGGTCTCCCACGAAGTCGTGCTTTGGGCTCCGAGTAGCCCTAGCCTCCAGCACCAACTGCACCGAAGATCACTGGCCTCCACTCCACGAGTGTCCTGTGAGCCAGATCCACGTGCGACGCCTCGAGGCTCCTTTCGCGGTCGCTAGCCCGTTGGCTAGTAGCCCTTAACGAAGGCCAATATTTTTCTCCTTGGGCATCCTGGTTGCTCCAGGCCTGCCCTCACTTACCCTCGCTGGGTGAGTTCCCCAGACCTTGCTGGTCTGCACCATCGACGATCTTCATCTTCATCGAGACTTGCCGTTGCCAAGGCTTGTTGGGTCCAATCCGGTCGCCGACACCTCAGCACTCGACAGACATCGTGTACCAGCCCGAATCCTGCTCCTGGTTGCCGACAACGCCTCCTGGACCTCGTGGCTGAAGAGTCAAGACGACAGTCAACGCACCTGAAGCACTCGACATCGGTGGGCATCTGTCTATCGCCTTCCTGGTCACTGGCTAGTGACCCAGACTCTGTCCCCTCTGCTTTCAGGTTCTTCAGATCTCCGATCCACTCTTGGATCCACCCGGACACTTCCCACTTGGTCGCCAGCAGCACTTTGCAGCAGATCGCCATTCAAATCGACGACGAAACCCGACCCCGAAAGGCACCTATGCACCCGGCTTCCTGGGTGAGGTAACACGAGTACTCCGGTGCTCCCGTGGGTAGAGACTCTTCAGAACGTACCTAGTTCTCAAAGGGTTTGCTCCAAGTCCTCCTTTAAGTGTCCCTTTTCTTTAATTTCCTGATCGCGACTTTCTCCATAGAAGTCAACGGCGTATCGCGGTTGTGTATTTACACTGCACGCGTCCCCCGTGGGTCCCCTGTGTCACTACCTTGGGTGGTTCCTTGTGGTCCAAGCACTTCTAGAGGCTCTAGGCCTAGTGTCTAGTTCAGTCGTGGTTCTTATACCACTTTATTGGTATATGGTTTGGTACGCCCTAGGGCCCAAACGTGTATTTGTGCTATTACTGTGTTTAAATAACTTATAACTTGTGTATTTCGAACTCTAGCCTCATAAAGAGACTAGAGGGGTGTGTTTAGCAATAAATACATATATTTTGAATATATACCTGGTGTGGTGCTCTTTCATTTGGTCACTCAAGAGATTATAGACTGGTAAAACAAGCTGCTTTACATTCCTTCAAGACTTAGCCTGAAGGCTGCTCTCCATAGCTACCACTAGGATAGCTTTCAATAAGGTTGTCTTTAACCTATCTCCAATAAGGGGTTGTTTGGACTGGTGCAAGGTGCCCACTATAATTAGTGGACAGCATATGCCAGGCCAACTTCTCACATTGGTGTGCAGCGTGTGGGATTCCAGCTTGCTATTGTTTTACCAGATAATCTCAATTGAATTGATCAACTGAAAACCACTAAAGGTACCTAAGGTACATATAATTTAAGCTTAGAATACAGTAAGTTCTACTGAACTTAGAGTTGTGTGTTAAGGGATAGCACACCCTTTCTACAACTCAAGAGAGTTTAGTAGGCCACACTAGAGTAGGTAGTGCATACACCACACCACACTAGTAATGTCTTTAAAGGTAGGATCTAGAGAATCCTTACCAGAAGCCACTGGGCTTCTTCCTCCAAGTATGATACCCTCCCATTCTTGGAATTGAGAGCATTATGTAACTTGAGGAAATTAAGGACAGGCCAAAGTCCCACCACCCAACACCTTAAAGAGTTGTTGGTGGCTTATGACCTTAGTAAGCCCTTGGGGACTGAAGGGGTAGGAGCTGAGGGTGGGGCAGAAGAAGAGGAAGGGACCAGGGGTACAAATACCCCCAGCCCTCCTCTGAAACTGGCCAGGAGGGTGACAATGACCCTGACCTGGATAACTCCAATCCCTCCTGTGGAAGATGAAGAGGATGATCAGGATGATGCCCTCTTTGTCCCCCAGGAAGGATTATGAGTGTGCCCAGAAAGTCTAGATCTCCTTCTCAGGAGTCTAACCACTCTGGCACCTCAATAGGGAGCTCTGTCTCATCTCATAGGAGGGAATCCTCTCATGAGAGGAGAACAAGGCTGATTCAGTATGAGGAAGCTCAGCTTGAACTCAGAAGGAAGCAAGTAGCCTTAGACAGGGAGTCCCTAGATCTCTTTAGAGAGAAAAGAAAGTTGGGACTAGAGTCCCATGGTGGCAGCCATGTCCCTAGAGATAGGGAAAGGTCCTATGACCATAGGAACCTGAGCAAGATTGTCCCTCCCTATCAGAATGGGGATGACATCCACAAGTGGATAACTGCTCTAGAGAGGGCCTGTAAAGTACAGAAGGTCCCTCAGGAGCAGTGGGCAGCAATCTTGTGGCTCTCCTTTGCAGACAAAGGTAGAGATAAGCTCCTCACTGTTAGAGAGGAGGATGCTGATAATTACAAGGTCTTGAAGAGTGCTCTTATTGATGGGTTTGGCCTAACCACTGAACAGTACAGGTTGAAGTTCAGAGATACCCAAAAAGCACAGACTCAAGACTGGGTAGACTATGTGGATTGTTCTGCCAAGGCTCTGGAAGGCTGGTTGATGGGCAGTAAGGTGTGTGACTTCTCAGGATTGTACAATCTGATAATGAGGGAGCAGATTCTTAATAACTGTCAAAATCAGCTGTTGCATCAATACCTGGTAGACTCTGATCTGACCTCTCCCCAAGAATTGGGAAAGAAGGCAGACAAATGGGTCAGAACCAGGGTGAAGCAGAAGGTACAGAACCAAGGTGGGGACACTAAGAAGCAAGATGCTAAGAACTCTGAAAAGGGTGGGGAGAAGGGTAAAGATCAAAAGTCTTCATCAGGCCCCCAAAAATCTTCTTCAGGTGGGGATTCACAGTCTACAAAAGGGAAAGGCCAAAGAAAACCATGGTGCAAGGTCTGTAAGCAAAAGACCCACTGGACCAGTGATTGCACCAAGTCCAAAGACTCAAGTCCAGCACCCACCAATGCCCCTAAGGCACCTGTTCCCCCAGTACAGTTACAGTTGGTGGGAGTGCTCCAGCCAAGGGTTTAGTAGGGTTCACCCTGGGTACTGAGTTGGGCTCTGACCTAGTCAGAGAACTGACTCAGGCTGTGTTAGTCTGTGATGGAGGCATGGATGTGACCTCCTCTGTGAGTCCCAGTAATCTGGGCAAGTACAGACAACAGCCTTTAATCAATGGACGAGAGGCTTTGGCATTTAGGGACACAGGGGCAAGTGTCACAATGGTGACACAAGACCTTGTGAATCCTGGGCAAGTTATACTTGGTGAGATGTACCAAGTGACCAATGCTAGCAATGTCAGAACAGACCATACTCTGGCAGTTGTTAACTTCTCCTGGGGAGGGGTAACTGGCCTTAAGAAGGTTGTGGTGAGTGCAAACCTACCAGTCGAATGCTTGCTTGGCAATGACTTAGAGACTTCTGCTTGGGCAGAAGTGGAGCTCAGGACCCATGCAGAAATGCTGGGGATCCCTGCAGATGTGTTTGCTGTGACCAGGTCACAAGCCAAAATGTCTAGCACTGAACAGGCCTTGGATTCTGGAAGAATGGACCAAGTGCCTTCCAAGAGGAGGAGTAGTAGGGTTAAGGCAGTGCCTTCCCCTTGGCTCAGGAGGAAGATCAGTCCCTTGAGGGGGATGATCTCAGTCCTGAAGAAGGAACTGTCCCAGAGGAACTTGAACCTGACCAGGTTGAGTTCTTGGGGACAGGGGGACCTTCTAGGGCAGATCTGAGCCAGGAGCAGCAGAGCTGCCCCTCCCTTGAACCCCTCAGACAGCAAGCTGCTGCTGAGGCTGCTGGGAAAGCTAGTGGTCCCCATACAGTGTATTGGGATGATGGACTCCTGTACTCAGAGAGTAGAGACCCCAAGCCTGGTGCTACCAGGAGGTTGGTTATACCTCTGAAGTTCAGGGGCTTCCTATTGACCCTAGCCCATGATATTCCCTTGGCAGGTCACCTGGGCCAGAACAAGACTTGGGACAGAATTGTCCCTCACTTTCACTGGCCCCACATGTCTGAAGACACCAAGGAGTTTTGTCGCTCCTGTGTAACCTGCCAGGCCAGTGGCAAGGCAGGTGGCACTACAAAGGCCCCCTGATACCACTACCTGTGGTGGGGGTGCCCTTTGAAAGGGTAGGGATTGACATTGTTGGTCCCATGGATCCCCAAACAGCATCTGGGCACAGGTTTATCCTGGTGGTAGTGGATCATGCCACCAGGTACCCAGAAGCTATTCCCCTCAGGACCACTACAGCACCTGTGGTGGCAAGGGCCCTCCTGGGAATTTTCTCAAGAGTGGGCTTTCCTAAGGAGGTAGTATCAGACAGGGGTGCTAACTTCATGTCTGGGTACTTAAAAGCAATGTGGAAGGAGTGTGGAGTGACTTATAAGTTCACCACACCCTATCACCCACAATGCAATGGTTTAGTTGAGAGATTCAACAAAACCTTGAAGGGCATGATTAAAGGGCTCCCAGAAAAGCTTAGGCGAAGATGGGACATACTCTTGCCCTGCCTTTTATTTGCATATAGGGAGGTGCCTCAGAAGGGGGTTGGTTACAGCCCTTTTGAACTTCTGTTTGGCCACCCTGTCAGGGGTCCACTGTGCTTGGTGAAGGAAGGATGGGAGTTACCTCTCAAGCTCCCCAAAGCAAGACATAGTGGACTATGTACTTGGTCTCCGCTCCCGGATGGCTGAGTATATGAAAAAGGCAACCAAAAACCTTGAGGCTAGCCAGGAACTTCAAAAGGCCTGGCATGACCAAAAGGCTGTTCTGACTGTTTACCAGCCAGGACAGAAGGTGTGGGTGTTGGAGCCAGTGGCCCCAGCAGCTCTCCAAGACAAATGGAGTGGACCCCACACTATTGTTGAGCAGAAGGGTGAGGTTACCTACTTAGTAGACCTAGGAACACCCAGGAGTCCCCACAGGGTTCTCCATGTCAACAGGTTAAAACCATATGTGGACAGGGCAGACATGGGCTTGCTCATGGCTACTGATGAAGGGCAGGAGGAAGAGAGTGACCCACTCCCTGACCTGCTCTCACAGAACCCTGACGATGGGTCAGTAGATGGTGTAGCCTTGGCAGGCAGCCTCACTACCCAGCAACAAACTGATTGTAGACAGGTGCTCAATCAGTTTAGACATATGTTTTCACTGACACCCAGTCAGACCACCTGGTGCACTCATGAAGTGGACACTGGGGACAGTCTGCCTATTAAAAATAAGATTTATAGGCAACCTGACCATGTCAGGGACTGTATCAGGACTGAAGTCCAGAAAATGTTGGAGTTGGGAGTTATTGAACCCTCAGATAGCCCTTGGGCTAGTCCAGTGGTCCTTGTGCCAAAACCTCACACCAGTGGTGGAAAAAGAGAGATGAGGTTTTGTGTGGACTACAGGGGTCTCAATGCAGTCACTAGGACTGATGCCCATCCAATACCAAGGGCAGATGAGCTCATAGATACTTTGGCCTCAGCCAAATATCTCAGCACATTTGACTTGACAGCTGGCTACTGGCAGATCAGACTAGCTGATACTGCAAAGCCCAAAACAGCATTCTCAACCCCTAGTGGGCATTATCAATTTGTGGTGATGCCCTTTGGTCTGAAGAATGCACCTGCCACTTTCCAGAGGTTGGTGAATACAGTTCTCACAGGTCTGAAGCTTATAGTGCAGCATATCTAGATGATATTGCTGTCTTTAGCTCCACCTGGGAGGATCACCTGGTCCACCTCAGGAATGTTCTTACAGGCCCTGCAAAAGGCAGGCCTGACTATCAAGGCCACTAAGTGCCAGATAGGGCAGAGTCAGGTTGTGTACCTGGGCCACCTTGTGGGTGGAGGCCAGGTTCAACCTTTGCAGAGCAAGATCCAGACTATCATGGACTGGACTGCTCCCACTACCCAGACTCAGGTGAGAGCCTTCTTAGGCCTGACTGGGTACTATAGGAGATTTGTCAAGGGGTATGGATCAATAGTGACACCCTGAATGACTTAACTTCTAAGAAAATGCCCAAAAAGGTTCAGTGGACAGTTAGCTGTCAAAAGGCATTTGATGACCTGAAGCAGGCCATGTGCACTGCTCCCATTCTACAGAGTCCTGATTACTCCAAGAAGTTCATTGTTCAAACTGATGCATCTGAATTGGGGGTAGGGGCTGTACTGTCACAATTGAATGAAGAAGGTCAGGATCAGCCAGTAGCTTTCATTAGCAGAAGGCTGACCCCTAGAGAGAAACGTTGGTCAGCCATAGAGAGGGAGGCCTTTGCTGTGGTCTGGGCTCTGAAGAAGTTGAGGCCATACTTGTTTGGTACACACTTCCTGGTTCAGACAGACCATAAGCCCCTCTTATGGCTAAAACAAATGAAGGGTGAAAACCCCAAACTGCTTAGGTGGTCCATTTCCTACAGGGGATGGACTTTACAGTGGAACATAGACCTGGGAGTAACCATGCCAATGCAGATGGACTCTCTAGGTACTTCCACTTAGAACATGAAGACTTAACTGGGCAAGGTTAGTTTAATGTCCCTACGTTTGGGGGGTTGTGTAGGAGAGTAGGATCTGCTTCACATGGGTACCCCCACTTTTGCTGATGCTTCACTGTTTTTCGACATTAGTCTGGCTGGGGCCCTGCTAATCAGAACCCCAGCCTAGCTGCTTCCTCTCTAAAATGGTTTCCATGTGCCTTAGGCACATCACTGATTGGAATCTGGAGTGCCCTTATAAGTCCCTAGTATATGGTATACTATGTACCAAGGGCATAGGTACCTCAGAGGCCTACCAGGGGCTGCAGCATGTATTATGCCACCCCTGGAAGGCCATCCAAACTGACACCACAGGTCTGCTACTGCAGCCTGGGTAAGGTGGTGCATGCACTCCTTACTGTGATATAGGTTACCTATATCACTAAATACATACACACATATAAACCTATAAGTCACTCCTAAGGCAGGCCTTATCAATCCTGAAGGCAGAGTGCATGGTTCCTATGTGAGAGGGTGCCCCTGCATGAGCAGGGCCCCTCTGCAGCGTTCGGAGACCCTTCTCTGATGCTGTTTGTAGTGCAGCCTGACCATATACTCTTAAGCGCATTATAACCTCGCGTTAAATGCTAACTTTGGAATGGCTGCACCTAAACATGTCGTGTTTGGTGTCAAACATCTTGAATACTACCCCCCGCCAATTCTGGCGGCGGGGGTAGCATTCCACCCTTCTAGAGGGAGAGACATGTTAACTCTGGCCTGGCCCGGTAACTTCTTTCCAAAGCCCTGGCATCACAAAATGGATGCTGCTGCCACAGACACGAGTCTGGCCTCCTGCTGCTGGACGAAACTCCGGCAGGGGAGGCCTGGACAATAGGTTTCCTGTCCCAGGGAGGTGTGACCACCTCCCCAGACAGGATAATGTGTATTGGGGCTGGGCGGGAGCACTTTCGGGTGCTTTGAAGTCCTGCACTGGGGGCACACTTGGTGTCCCTGTGCATACCCCAGTTCAAACCGGATCAGGGCTTGCAGCCCCTGCTTTGGTGCGAACTGGACAAAGGGAAAGGGGTGTAGCCACCCCTCTGCCCTGACCCACCCATAGGTGGGGCCACAGAGTAGTCCAACCCCTAAACTTGGTATAAGTATAGGAACCCAGTCCTTAGGACTTTAGATTATCCCTGGACGAAACTCTGAAACAGAATCCTGGACCTTCGACGCTCTACTCAAGATTAGAGGACAGAAGAATCTCCCTTGGGGTCAAGGAGTGACTCCTGCTTGGCAGGCACCAAAGATGCATCTGTCCGGTCTGCATTTCTGAAGCTCCTGTCGGACGCCGAAGTCTTCGCATCACCAGAGGTGGATTCTCAGACTTCTCCGAGGCTACCCTGAGTCCCCAGCAAAGCTGAGGCCCGTAGCTATCGTGGGTGACGTGAGACCGTGACCCCTGGACACCGAGCACATTTGCAAGTGCATCCTCTTCTGGGTCTCCCACGAAGTCGTGCTTTGGGCTCCGAGTAGCCCTAGCCTCCAGCACCAACTGCACCGAAGATCACTGGCCTCCACTCCACGAGTGTCCTGTGAGCCAGATCCACGTGCGACGTCTCGAGGCTCCTTCGCGGTCGCTAGCCCGTTGGCTAGTAGCCCTTAACGAAGGCCAATCATTTTCTTCTTGGGCATCCTGGTTGCTCCAGGCCTGCCCTCACTTACCTTTGCTGGGTGAGTTCCTCAGACCTTGCTGGTCTGTACCATCAACGATCTACATCTTCCATGAGACTTGCCGTTGCCAAGGCTTGTTGGGTCCAATCCGGTCGCCGACACCTCAGCACTCGACAGACATCGTGTACCAGCCCGAATCCTGCTCCTGGTCGCCGACAACGCCTCCTGGACCTCGTGGCTGAAGAGTCAAGACGACCGTCAACGCACCTGAAGCACTCGACATCGGTGGGCATCTGTCCATCGCCTTCCTGGTCACTGGCTAGTGACCCAGACTCTGTCCCCTCTGCTTTCAGGTTCTTCAGATCTCCGATCCACTCTTGGATCCACCCGGACACTTTCCACTTGGTCGCCAGCAGCACTTTGCAGCAGATCGCCATTCAAATCGACGACGAAACCCGACCCCGAAAGGCACCTATGCACCCGGCTTCCCTGGGTGAGGTAACACGAGTACTCCGGTGCTCCCGTGGGTAGAGACTCTTCAGAACGACCTAGTTCTCAAAGGGTTTGCTCCAAGTCCTCCTTTAAGTGTCCCTTTTCTTTAATTTCCTGATCGCGACTTTCTCCATAGAAGTCAACGGCGTATCGCGGTTGTGTATTTACACTGCACGCGTCCCCCGTGGGTCCCCTGTGTCACTACCTTGGGTGGTTCCTTGTGGTCCAAGCACTTCTAGAGGCTCTAGGCCTAGTGTCTAGTTCAGTCGTGGTTCTTATACCACTTTATTGGTATATGGTTTGGTACGCCCTAGGGCCCAAACGTGTATTTGTGCTATTACTGTGTTTAAATAACTTATAACTTGTGTACTTCGAACTCTAGCCTCATAAAGAGACTAGAGGGGTGTGTTTAGCAATAAATACATATATTTTGAATATATACCTGGTGTGGTGCTCTTTCATTTGGTCACTCAAGAGATTATAGACTGGTAAAACAAGCTGCTTTACATTCCTTCAAGACTTAGCCTGAAGGCTGCTCTCCATAGCTACCACTAGGATAGCTTTCAATAAGGTTGTCTTTAACCTATCTCCAATAAGGGGTTGTTTGGACTGGTGCAAGGTGCCCACTATAATTAGTGGACAGCATATGCCAGGCCAACTTCTCACA